>ML385151.1:0-13567 GCA_005239525.1 Nicotiana knightiana | reverse complement strand
GTATTTGTTTTCTCGATGTAGTCGGGGTGGACTGTTCGATTGTGCATCACTGTGTGTGACCGCCTCACAATTTATACTCTGCGAGCGGGGTGATTTCTTCCTCTACTCTCATGGGAGCGGTCCGTACGCCACGGCGGGTTAATAAATGCATCTGTGGTTCGAGCCGTTCGACCTTTCGGCAGTGCACATTTTACATTTATGTTGGTTCAGGAATTTATTACACAGGTACTTTCACAGCAATGTGGCCGGCTTGGAGACTTAGGTGAGTTGCATCATCCGGAGGCGACCTGCAGCCGACAGAGTCTCCCTCATATTGAATTTTATTTTCATTTAAATTCCTTGTCTAATTTGTATTTCGGACAAGCTTTGTAGTATTTGTGAAATTCTTAAAATTTGCTCATGCACTTGTGACACCGGGTTCTGGGATGTGTTTGGGATGTATTTTATAAAAATGGAATATTAAACTGTTGTATTTACTTAGTGGATTTTATTAAGTTATTATGTAATAAAGTGAAAGGTAATGATTTCAAAAATGCTAAAACAGGAAATTTAACTTAACCATTTAATGATTGGCTTGCCTGAAAGTGATGTCTAGCGCCATCACGACCTTATGGATTTTGGGTCGTGACAGCTTGGTATCAAAGCACTAGGTTCCCTTAGGTTTCACGAGTCATGAGCAAGTCTAGTAGAGTCTTGCGGATCGGTACAGAGACGTCTGTATTTATCTTCGAGAGGCTACAAGGCTGTTAGGAGTACTTCCTTTATTGATTCCTCATCGTGCGATTCGATTCCTTTGAGGCTTATGCCTATGTTCTTCCTACTCAATCTTATACGTCGCTAAGCGCTTGCTATGAAATGTGGATTTGAGGATTTGAAATGGTGTTACGGATATGGTGCGAGATGTTTTCCATGTGTAGTTGGTTGGGGCTGTTGTTGTTGCCCTGCAGAAGAATATTATGTTGTTTCAACTCGACTGCTGTGTTTCTGAGAACCTTAAGGCTATGCTCAGATGGTTATGATGCTTACGATTGGTTATAGCGCGGTATTGATATGATGGTAGAATGGTTGCCTATATGTCGGGGTAATGAATGACTTGAAGGGAGGTCTTCTCAGGGCGTAATTTTGAGATTTCAGTATTTTAGTTCCGGTGGAGGAAGGGCAATTGGACTACGAATGTTCGAGTCTGGGGGAATAAAGTAATAAGACTTGGTGTTATCAAGCGAGGTGGAGTTTTCATATGTGATATGGTATCGCTGTTTTGATCAAATATAATGTGTTCGCCGGTGTTATAGTTCTTTGGTTGCATTGGCTCAGAGTGTTGTGAAGTAGTATTGAAGAAGCGGTTGTCAGGGATCGTGGTGTGTGGTGGTTCAGAACTGAATATTTATTTCTAATGAAGGCAGCTCGAGAAAGATGATCTTCGGAGAGTTTGAAGTCGTGGAGATCTGTTGGTTTAAGATGAAGGAAGGCATGTGAGAAGTGTCAGGCGGCGGCTAAATTTCTAAAAGGCCAGGCGTAAGAAAAGGAAGTCAGGTAGTGCTTAAAGGAATGAGATTAACCAAAGTAGGAGAGCGGCAACATAGTGGTGAATTAGAAGATATTGTAGCGCGTTTAGTAGATGTCCATGAAGGGCGAACGGACTGGTAAAGTTGGTGAATGAGAACATGCCTAGGATGGGGTATTGATGTTGTAGAGAGTGTGCAGTACATCGTCGTTGGAAGGTGTCAGTTGGTAATTTCCACATGTGGGTTATTTCTCGTGGGCAGGTTAGCGGTCGTGTAGTTGGCAATTTCTGCAAGGAACTCTAGTGGTTATTCGGTGGGAGGCCGAATATGTGAATGATGCTAGGGAACTTGAGTATTTAGGGAATGCCAACAGAAGAATTTAGAAGGATTTCGGCGGGGTCCAGAGTTGTGCAAGGAGTAGCTTCGGGCTAAGTGGGAGAGTCCCATCGACTGCAATTGGGTTGCAGGATTATCTTCTCGTGGGGTTGTGGATTATCGGTGTATTGGCAAGTTATTGCAGCTAAGGGGAAAGGAGTAAAATGGTAATTATGCATGGGATTTGATAAATGTGTTTAAAAGTTGGCCCTATTGGACCAGGGTTAGGCTTTGGAAGATTCAGAATTTATGCTTAAGGCATAGGCGAGTTGTTAGGGTAGTGACTCAGTCACGTGCTTCATTGAAAGGGTGTTTGTGTGCTAGAAGAGCCTTCAGAGTGGGTGACTCTCAATAGCAGTCCTAGCAAACTCGAAGGTTAAGAATGCGGTGTTTAAGGGTTTCAGGCAGCAGTATGATTAAGAATCGAGCTTTTGTAGTATAATTTCTTATAAAGGGAAAATGGTTGGAGTGTTCTATGATATTTTTCAGCGTGCATGATAGTATTGGGGGAGTGAGAGAAGTAAACTCCGGGATGTAGAAAGATTATCAGAAGGGTATGAGACAGTTTGTGGGATTGAGATAGCATGGTCTCGTGAGTCAAGGCCACTCGGGATGAGTGAGGATTGTGTTTGTTATGAGTTGAATGGGATTACTATTTTTTCTAAGGCGATTAAGGATGATTAAAAGAAGATAGATTGGTTAGCCATGGTTGGAATGGCACATGTGCGATAGTGATAAGTTCCTTCAATGTGATTAAGTTATGCATGTGGGTTGTGCCGGTGTGTGCGAGGCTTGTCGGCGGCCGTAATGGATTTATTTGGAAGCATTCAAGTATTATGGCTTGTCAGATGTAGGCGGATTCCGGAAGGATCATGGAGGTATAGACTATCCCCTGAGGATTTGCCTGTTTTGTGATTATGACAATTCACTCGTGTGTTGTTATAGTTCTCTTGAATTGAGGTGAGAAGAGAAAAAAAGGGGTTTCTATATGAAGGGGTGTTCACCCTATTAGTGGTTCAAGAGTTATGATGGAATTCCTGCGCTATCTCATATTGGCATGCAAGTGTAGTAAGAAGTATGCAATTGGAAGCAAGGATCAAGATTGCGGTTCGGTGTTGACAAGGATGACATGAGCTCGGGTGAGCAAGAAGAAGGGATTTAAATGTCTAGATTAAGTTGGTATTGTCTCCAGTGTCACCTGAGATCGGTGTTTGGTGAAAGAGGCTTTGTATCCTGGTCATGGGTTCTTGATGTGTTTTGCAGTATTAGTGTGGTCGCTGGTATGGATGTGCAGACTTGTTACCTTGTGGGAAAGGTCGTGGGAGCATGATCACGGGAAGATCGTATGAGTGTGACATGTAGTCACGTAATGGATTGAAGATTTAGACTGAGTATAAGGAAGTGTAATATTGCTTATGTGAGAATTTATGCTTGGGAGGCGTTCAGTTCATTGTGTTGTGGATTGTGGGGTGTTTTTCCCGGCTATGATGATTGTTCGTGCGTGTTATGAGAAGAAATGGGTTATTATGGACCCAGGTAAGGCTATCAACCTAGTTCGGTGCTAGCAAAATCAACTTGAAGTGTGTGAATGGGTTTAAACAGGGTTATGGGCTTTATGTGAGGCAGATGTGTTCCTTTCAGTATAGCGCTCCTCAATGAGGGGTGCTGGAATATCAGATGTTTTTTCGTCTTCGTTCATTCATGTAAGGTTATTATTATGCCGTGTGAGTTATGAAACGGCTTGAGAAATTCCTATGTTAAGATTCAGCGTAGTGATGATGTTATGTGATCAGGAGGGCTCTTGAGATTTCAGAGTATATATATATCGCACCTCAGTTGTGCTTAAGTTTTGTTGTATATGGCTCTATAAGTCTCCCAAGGATGGTATTATGCACTTAACTTGCTTATGACCGGTATTCAGTAATTTGTAATGGTGAGCAATTCAACTCCGTGTATATCTCCTTATGTGAATTTTATGATGGGATCAGGTGGCACGCCGCCACGGGTATGTTATTTGGATTGTGTTGCACGCTGCAACAGGGTGATGTTGAGTGAGGTTCCTATATTTATTTTTCTTGTGTTTTTCTTCCTATTTTTCTAAGGAAATCCATGTTAGTTGCGTGAGTTGAGTAGTCCCTTCCTGAGTCATTTCCTTATGTATCATGTTCGAATTGTGGCCTATTGGCGCATTGTAGCATCGTGTGAGACTGTTGGTCATGTATGGGGTGATTGGTTGTCTGAGCAGCTCATACTGGGTGAGACGAGACTATTGGATCAAGGATCAGTGCGATAAGAATTTGTGAAGTATGGTAAAAAAAAAAAAAACAAAGTCCAGTATTAGTGTAGTAATGAGGTGATGATTTTAGTCAAAAAGGAGAGAATCAATGTTTGGTTAACTCTGTAATTAGTTAGAAATTTCTACACATCTCCTCCATTGTGGTGGTATCGTCAGCATTATAGCAGGATATATGTATATCAGCAGATGCATTGGGAGCATTAGATTCGTAGAATTTTGGCTATTAAGGTTCATGGAACGTCATTGTGGTTAGATGGTGAATTATGCGGTGCATGGTGCTAACTCAGAAAAGGTACGCAGTCGTGTTTTGGTACCTCGTGTGGTAGTTGATACGGTGTTTATATATTGGAAACAGGCCTGGCAAAGAATTTTAGGTGTTGGAACTGGGTTCTGAGCTTATTGTATGGATAAAAGAGGATATCTTCAAATTTGATCAAGCTAATGTGCTCAACTGAGTTGTGGTAGCATGGGCAGGTGCACGAGGTGTTAAACAACGATTTTAGATAGCTCCAGAGCAGTTCTTGGCACGTTCGAGGACGAACGTATGTTTAAGTGGGAGAGAATATAACGACCCGACCGATCGTCTTGAGCTCTAGCGCGTCATTCAGCGATTTGAAGTCATGAGCAGCTTTGTTTCAGGTATTATGACTTGTAGGTGTGGTCGGAATTGAATAAGTTCGGAGTCAAATTGGAAAGAAAATGCTCATTTCAGAAGCCTTAAGTTGGACGAATCGACTAAGACTGGAATTTGGAGTAAACGGCCTTGGAATCAGGATCTGAAGGTACCAGCATGTTCGTACGATGATTTTGGACTGGGGCGTATGTCAGGATCGGATTTTGGATAAACCGGGAGCGTTTCGGCGTATATTGTGCAAGTTAGCATTTTAGAAGGAATTTCATAAGTCTGGGTTGAAGTGCATTTCAGTGTTATTAATGTCCGTTTGAGATTCCGAATCTGGGAATAACTCCATATGGTGATTCTGGAGTTGGGAGCGCGATCGGAAGTGAATTCGGAGGTCCGTAGGTCATTTTGAGGTCATTTGGCTAAAGATAGAAATTTGAAGATTTTTGAAAAGTTTGACCAAGAGTTTGACTTTTTGATATCGGGGTCGGATTCCAATTCTGAAAGTTGGAGCAGGTCCGCAAGGTCGAATATGACTTTTGTGCAAAATTTGGGGTCAATTGGGCGTGATTTGGTAGGTTTCAGCATCAGATGTAGAAGTTTGAAATTTCAAAGTTCATAAAGCTTGAATTGGAGTGCGGTCATGATTTCGACGTTGTTTGATGTCATTTGAGGCCTCGAGAGAGTTCGTATCATGTGTTTGGGACATGTTGGTATAATTGGTTAAGGTCCCGAGGGCCTCAGGTGGATTTCGGAAGGTTAACGGAATGAATTTCGGACCAAAGAGTTGCTGAAATTTTCTGCAGAAAACTGTTTTACAGCAACTAGTGCAATCGTGGAGCTGAATTTGGAATCTTATATCTCGAAATCTCTAAGAAATATGAAAATGTTCAAAACATAAAAGTTGCAGCCCTTACATTCTAGTTTTCATAAAGTTAAACCATTCATGATTTGGACATTTTATCAGAAAGTTATGATCGATTGAAGATAGTTGGTGGAGCAATTTCGAAAGAATTTTTTGACGCATCTTCGAGTTTAATTTCTAAATCTTCAAACTCTTTGTCATTTGGATATTCCTACAAGGATCTATGGGCGTTTTAACAGAAGGTGTACAGCAAGGGAAAATATAATAGGATGTGCAACCTGCACAACGCAAGGTACAACTCGATGAAGCCTAGGCAGATTGTTTTAAACACGAGTTTTCTTTCATTTGGTTTGGACGATTTTGGAGAGCTCAAGGAGGGATTTCACCAAGCAACACTAGGTAAGTGATTTCTTCCTATTTTTGAGTTAAATATGTGATCTTACATGGATTTAGACATGGAAAATTAGTATAAATTTGGAATTTTTGGGGAAGAACTAGAATTTGGAATTTTGGACTTTTACCATGAATTTGAGCATGAAAATTAGAGTGAATTATATAATTGAGTTAGTAAAGCTATGGGTAGAATTTATCTTCGAGAAATTTCAAAATCCGGGCACGTGGGCCCGAGGGCATTTTGGTCAAATTTTCGAGCGGAGTTGGGAACTTATATAATTTGAATTGTTACAAGTATTAGAGTGAATTTTTAATTGTTTGCCCGTTATTTGAATAGTTTTGGGGCGTTGTGCATCAATTGGAGTCGTCAGAAGCGCTTGGAAGCCGGTTATGGAATTTCGGAGCGAGGTAAGTCTACTTTCTAACCTTTGTAATGGGAAATTGTCCCCATAGGTGAAATAATTAAATAGGTGCTACTATTTGTGGGGGGCAACGTACGCACGAGGTGACGAGAGTCCGTGCGTAGCTACTATCATGTTTATGTCCGGGTAGTCTAGGACCCAAAAACATGTTTTAATTGCCGTATTTGTAATCTTATTGATGAAAATAAAGTATTTAAACCTTGCTGAACTTGGTAAAAATGGATTTCTGGAAAAGATTTAAATACTATTTTTATGACCTTTAAAAGAGAAATTTGTCATTTACTTGAGTATTTGTTTTTTCGATGTAGTCGGGGTGGACTGTTTGATTGTGCATGACTGTGTGTGACCACTTCGCAATTTATGTTCCGCGAGCGGGGTGATTTCTTCCACTACTCTCATGGGAGCGGGTCGTACGCCACGGCAGGTTAATAGATGCATCTATGGTTCGAGCCGTTCGACCCTTCGGCAGTGCACAGTTTATATTTATGTTAGTTCGGGCCGTTCGACCCTCGACATTGCTTGCACATGAGATTTACTGCGTATTTTGCTGTGATTATTACCTGATTACGGGCCGGGATATTTTAAAATGGTCAATTGAATGACGAGGATTTAAGAATATTAAATGTGAAAGAAGTTGCTATTTCTTGTTGCTACTTGTTAAATTACCTATGATATTCATGCTTAGTGTCACACTTGATTATATTAAATCGACCTCTAGTAAGTGCCAAAGTCGACCTCTCGTCACTACCTCTTCGAGGTTAGGCGAGATACTTACTGAGTACACGTTGTTTTCGTACTCATGCTACACTTGCTGTGCATTTTTATTGCAGAGGTACTTTCACAGCGATGTGGCCGGCTTGGAGACTTAGGTGAGCTGCATCATCCGGAGGCGACCCGCAGCCGACAGAGTCTCCCTCATATTGAATTTATTTTCATTTTAAATTCCTTGTCTAATTTTTATTTCGGACAAGCTTTGTAGTATTTGTGAAATTCTTAGAATTTGCTCATGCACTTGTGACACGGGGTTCTGGGATGTGTTGGGTTGTGTTTTATAAAAATAGAATATTAAACTGTCATATTTATTTAGCGGATTTTATTCAGTTATTATGTAATAAAGTTAGGTAATGATTTCAAAAATTCTAAAACGGGAAATTTAACTTAACCATTTAATGATTGGCTTGCCTGACCGTGGTGTCTGGCGCCATCACGACCTTATGGATTTTGGGTCGTGACATAAGGCTCCTTATCAAGAAGCTTACAAGTTAGTACACACATGTTCTGCTGAAAACTTCACATTTATCCATCATAAGAATGATGCAAAATCGATTGTCTCTGACTCAACTCTTCCATAGCCATATTCAATCTCTTACCAACTGGCTTTCTGGATGTAAGTATCATTGTATTACGAATATAATTGAATTAAGAAATCTGAATTCTTACAAGTGAGATCTACCACACGATCTAGAGTAAGAAGAAAGAGTGACAATCCTAAATTCCCTGTAGCATCCTGCTTATAAGTGTGGTGCACAACACACCCATAAGCAATACACTAGAACGACTTGTATACTCCCTAGGTCAGACTTTCTCTAATACCACTTTTGTCATGACCCAAATCGATGGGCCGCAACGGGCACCCGGTACCTTACTCAACTGAGTATCAACGTAACTTATCTTTCGTATCATACTATCATAGGCAAGTGAGCATGAGAGGCTATCATGAGATAAGATGAACAAAACATGAGGAGATACTCGACATTGGACGACCCAACATGTAATCCAAACTTATGCATATGACATACGGGTCTATCAGACCAAAATGATCACTCGTACACTGAACATAGGTCGACAAAGCCATACAATCTGTCACGTATATGGCCTATGTCTACAAGCCTCTAAGAGCAGGTTAATACCATAAAGGTCGGGACAGGGCCCCACCATACTAAACAATACATGTCCCAATCATACTGACCAAATAAGCAACTCTAGAGCAAATGGAGCGCACCAACACCTTCCGCTGAGCTGATAGCCTACTTGGAGGACTCTCAACTTGTCTATCGGGACCTGCGGGCATGAAACGCAGCATCCCTAGTCAAAAGGAACGTCAATAAAAATAATGTACCGAGTATGTAAGGAATGAAAATCAGCAAATAAAAGACATGAGAGAAACATAGAGTAAAAGACTCAACATGTAAGTATGAATAACTCTGTGAATCATTTCATATTTGTAACGCCATGCATATGCGTACAAATACCATACCATTTGCATAGGTATATGCGTACACAACATCATCAAGCCTCTGAGGGCATTCCATCATATCATCTCGGCCACTGTGGGCAAATCATCAACGTATGCCAGCTGATCAATGTACATGTATAAATGAATGCAATGCATGGGAAGTACGTCAATAAAATCTCTTGGAACGTCATAAGACCGTTATGTCTTTAATTAATGTCATAAAGTAAACTTTATCAACTTACGTATTTTCTGAAACCCATGAACATATGATAGAATAGTAGGACACATAGGGAATCAAGAACATAGGCATCTCTAATATTTCTATGAATAGAGTCATTTATGAAAATTGTGCATTTGCTCATTTCGTTTGTATCGTATGTATCATGCCAAAAGGAAAGATGGGATAGCCTTAACATACTTGAAATGATTTTCTTGACCATCCCTCTAACACATGTATTTTGCGAAAACACGTAATGGCAGATCGAAGTAGGGAAAATTCTGTATGATGTTCTTGAGAAAATTTGTACCGTACTCCCTTAGAATTGCAAGTCACATTGCTATTACATAACGTAATCTCGTATGGATTTTTGTTGTAGCTTCATCCGCACTTTGTCATAATTTTCATCCGCATATTTGTAGCTTCATCCGTATTTTGTTGTAATTTCAAAAATACATAAGCCTTTTCACTTTGTGAATTTAGAAAGGCCTTCTTAATAGCATCTTTCCACCCAAAAATGAGATAAGGTGCACATGGATGTAAAATAGTGCCACCACCTCCTTAGGCATAAGATTAGTTGACAATTTGCTGCCACACCTTCGTAATCCCACATGGATAGTTTCCCCCTAACAATTATCCAATTCTCACTTAAACAATTCTCCACAACTTCTAATTAATGTGTTAACTTCCCATTCAAATCAATAATTAATCAATGATCCACATAATTAAGAATTATCTCAAATTACTTAAAATACTACTCACTTTTAACACATATTATATATTTTACTATCATGGTCATGTGGTACCTTGTATGGTACTAGTTCATAAATATCGGGCATTATAGCTCAGATCGCATTTTATCCCGAATTGACAAACTTCGACGAAACTCACCTTCTTCGATTCGCTTACTCTCTCCCCTTCATGAATTTACTTATCACTTGTTTGAAATAAAGTAATACTTAAACCTCAAAATAATCTTGTCTCGAGCTTACGTCGATTATCTTACGATGAAACTTTAACGTATGAAAATGCGGAATGTAACATCTCATTTCCGAGCTTTCATCAATTTACTTATGGCGTACTTTCACGTATAAAAACATGGGGTGTAACAGTATAAATGCCATACCATGCATAGGTATATGCATACATAATATCATCAAGCCTATGAGGGCATCCCATCATATCATCTCGGTCATTGTGAACAAATCATCAACGTATACCAGCTGATCAGGTAGTGTTGCATATATAACGTTGTAACCTTTTCCCATATCCCTGTAATGACCCGGTCGGTCGTTCCCTGAGATTAGCCCCCTTATTCTTGTTTCTGCCTCGTCATGCATTGCTTAGTCTGTTTATGATGTGTTGGGGTCGGTTGATTCGGGTTCGGAATGGTCATGGTGAGAATTGAGACACTTAGTCTCTTAAATTTGCTTAATAGTTGAAAAAGTCAACTGGGAGTTGACTTATTGGTAAACGACCTCGGAATGTAGATTTTATGGCTTGGATAGCTTCGTTAGGTGATTTGGGACTTAGGGGTGTGTTCGAAACTTGGTTTTGATGTCCGGAGTAGAATTAGGCTTGAAATGGCGAAGTTGAGTTTTTGGAGATTTCCGGTCGGCAGTGGAAAATAGGCTATCGGGGTCGGAATGGAATTCCGGAAGTTGGAGCAGGTTCATAGTGTCATTTTGGACGTGTTTACAAATTTTTAGGTCATTCAGACTTGTTTTGGTTGGTTTCGGCATCGTTGGTGATTTTCAGAAGTTTTAGGAATCTTAGGCTTGAATCATGGGTTGAATTGGAGTTTCGATGTTATTTTGGGTGGTCCAAGAGTTCGTTTAAGTCCGGTTGGTCATTCATGACTTGTTTGTATTTTTTAGTTGGGGTCCTGAAGGGCTCGGGTTGATTTCGGATAGTCATCGGAATGATTAAAGTTGGAAAATGCAGCTGAAGGAGCTGCTGGTGCCAGGTTTCTTGTATGGCCGCACCTGCGAAAGGGTAGCCGCAGGTGCGATGCCGCAGGTACGAGGTGCGAGAAATGGGCTTTAATTGATTTTTCGCATGTGCGAAGGAATGATCGCAGGTGCGGTTTCACTGGGCNGCGAGGTAAGTCTCCTTTCTAACCTTGTAAGGGGAATTGTCCCCATAGGTTAAGTAATTAAATAGGTGTTACTATTTGTGGGGGGCTACGTACACACGAGGTGACTAGAGTCCGTGCGTAGCTACTATCATATTTATGTCCGGGTAGTCTAGGACCCTAAAACATGTTTTAATTGCCGTATTTGTAATCTTATTGATGAAAATAAAGTGTTTAAACCTTACTGAACTTGGTAAAAATGGATTTCTGGAGAAGATTTAAATACTATTTTTGTGACCTTTAAAAGAGAAATTTGTCATTTACTTGAGTATTTGTTTTCTCGATGTAGTCGGGGTGGACTGTTCGATTGTGCATCACTGTGTGTGACCGCTTCACAATTTATACTCTGCGAGCGGGGTGATTTCTTCCTCTACTCTCATGGGAGCGGTCTGTACGCCACGGCGGGTTAATAAATGCATCTGTGGTTCGAGCCGTTCGACCTTTCGGCAGTGCACATTTTACATTTATGTTGGTTCAGGAATTTATTACACAGGTACTTTGGCTTGGAGACTTAGGTGAGTTGCATCATCCGGAGGCGACCTGCAGCCGACAGAGTCTCCCTCATATTGAATTTTATTTTCATTTAAATTCCTTGTCTAATTTGTATTTCGGACAAGCTTTGTAGTATTTGTGAAATTCTTAAAATTTGCTCATGCACTTGTGACACCGGGTTCTGGGATGTGTTTGGGATGTATTTTATAAAAATGGAATATTAAACTGTTGTATTTACTTAGTGGATTTTATTAAGTTATTATGTAATAAAGTGAAAGGTAATGATTTCAAAAATGCTAAAACAGGAAATTTAACTTAACCATTTAATGATTGGCTTGCCTGAAAGTGATGTCTAGCGCCATCACGACCTTATGGATTTTGGGTCGTGACAGCTTGGTATCAAAGCACTAGGTTCCCTTAGGTTTCACGAGTCATGAGCAAGTCTAGTAGAGTCTTGCGGATCGGTACAGAGACGTCTGTATTTATCTTCGAGAGGCTACAAGGCTGTTAGGAGTACTTCCTTTATTGATTCCTCATCGTGCGATTCGATTCCTTTGAGGCTTATGCCTAAGGCTTGAATCATGGGTTGAATTGGAGTTTCGATGTTATTTTGGGTGGTCCAAGAGTTCGTTTAAGTCCGGTTGGTCATTCATGACTTGTTTGTATTTTTTAGTTGGGGTCCTGAAGGGCTCGGGTTGATTTCGGATAGTCATCGGAATGATTAAAGTTGGAAAATGCAGCTGAAGGAGCTGCTGGTGCCAGGTTTCTTGTATGACCGCACCTGCGAAAGGGTAGCCGCAGGTGCGATGCCGCAGGTACGAGGTGCGAGAAATGGGCTTTAATTGATTTTTCGCATGTGCGGAGGAATGATCGCAGGTGCGGTTTCACTGGGTAGAAAGTATAAATACCCAACCTTCGTCAATTGGAGCTATTTCTTCAATATTTTCAGCCGGGATTGAGCATTGAGAGAGGGTTTTGAAGGGAGAATTCAAGGGAACTTCGTTGAGGTAAGATTTTTGAACCTAAAACCCGTTTCTATGCGATTTTGGACTGATTTAGGGTGAAATTAGGGGGAAAATTAATGATTAAATTGGGGTTTAGGGCTTGGAAACTTGAGAATTTGATTTAGGAATTGAAGAGGCAATTGTGGTCCGAATTTGATGTTCTTGGTATGTATAGAATCGTGGGAGAATGACGATTCCGATTTTGTGATTTTTATCAATTCCAAGAGGTGGACCCGAGGGTCGGGTTTGGCTAATTTCGGATTTTGTGCCTAATTGTGATAATTTTCGAATTGGTTTCGTCTCCCTAGCATATTTTGATGTTATTAAACTGGTTTTGAATAGATTCGGAGTATCTGGGAGCCGATTCGAGGGGCAAGAGCATCACGGAGTAGTCTTCGGACCGGTTTTAGGTAAGTAACGATTGCAAATCTAGACCTGAGGGTGTGAAATCTTGATATTTCATATTGTTTTGATAAATGAGGTGACACACATGATAGGTGACGAGCGTGTGGGCGTAAGTAACGATTGCAAATCTAGACCTGAGGGTGTGAAATCTCGATATTTCATATTGTTTTGATAAATGAGGTGACACACATGATAGGTGACGAGCGTGTGGGCGTGCACCGGTAGGGATTTGGGACTTGATCCGTCCCGTAGCGACTTTAATTCGCATATTTGATTTGAAATCGTATGATATCCTGTATTTTTGAAGTTTACATTATATTATTGGGCTGTATGCCATGTTTGGGGCCTTGTGCCGAATGGTTTAGACCCTCAGGGGTATTTTTCCACTATTCTCACACTATTTTTGATAGAAATTTATGAACTGTCACGACCCAAATTTTTCTCCGTTGGGTATCGTGATGGCACCTAGTCTTAGGGACTAGGTAAACCTAACATTTTCACTGAACAACAACAATAATAAAGGAATTTTAAAAAAAAATCGAAATAGAATTCTTGATAGAGTTTACAATTTCTCAAAACCCGGTAAGTACAAGTCATAAGC
>ML385150.1:4288-22042 GCA_005239525.1 Nicotiana knightiana | reverse complement strand
ATGCAAATCAAGCCTCTAACACTGCTTTCCCTCTCGAATCCAACTCCGAAACGATAGTATCTATATATAGTCGACTCAATAATATTAACAATGAATCAGTAATTCAATCCTAAAGTCTAATTATACATTTTCCATCATTCTTCCAAAAATATCAAAATTCGACCCCGAGCCCGCTTGGTCCAAACCCGAGGTTCAGACCAAAATCTGATCACCCATTCCCCCACGAGCCCGCATATATAATATGTTTTGAAATACGACCCTAAAACGAGGTTACATTCCCAAAAATTGGAAAATCCCTAACTCTACCCAAAACCCCAATTTCTACCCTTTAATTTCATGTTTTTAGGCCTAGAATTCAGTGATTGATGAAGAAACTGGAAGAAAACAGAATTAGGATTACTTACCCAAGTGGTTATGGTGGAAGAATGGCTTGGAAATCGTCTATGGGGTTTGAAGAAGAGGAAGATGGTGAAAAATAAGAAAATCCCGTAATAGGTATTCTATTTTTGGCTTTTAAAAATAGCTGGGCGAATTATACTTGTGCAATTGCGGAAGGGGGGTTGTGATCGCACAGTGGATGGGTTCCCTAAGCTCCGCGATCGCAGAAGACTATACGCGATTGCACAAGACAATGCTACCCAGCCCCCAGGCCCACACTAAGCTCTCTGTGTTCGCACCCATGCCTCTGCGTTCGCACTGCCTACCCTCACTACCGCTCCGCGTTCGCACCTAGTATGGTGCGTTCTCATAGAGTGTTTTGAGCCCTGCCCCCAGACCCCACTTTTACCCTGTGTGTTTGCACCCACTTGTGTGCGTTCGCATAAGGTAATTCCCTGAACACCAGAAAATGCACTAAAGCACAAGATTTTTCTAACTTTTTGCACTCCGATACCCACCCGAAACTCACCCGAGCCCTCGGGGCTCAAGATCAATTACCCACACAACCTCATAAACATCCTACAAACTTATTCAAGTAATTAAACCACCAAAATAACATCAGAAACAATGAATTAAACTCCAAAATTCATAGAATTTTCTCAAACATCATAAATTATCAACTTTTCCATTTTTGATCCGAAACACGTCAAACCAAGTCTGTTTCTTATCAAATCTTACAGATAGCTCATATAATATGTATTGAACCTGTTCCAGGCTCCGGAACTATAATACGGGCCCGGTAACACGAGTTTCACATCACAATTTATTTTCAAAAGTCTTTATTATTTACAGAAAATAATTTTCTTTAAAAATTCATTTCTCGGACTTGGGACCTCGGAATTCGATTCCGGGCATATGCCCAAGTCCCATATTTTTACCCTCCGGGACCGTCAAATCACGGGTCCGGGTCTGTTTACCAAAAATATTGACCAAAGTCAACTTTAATCAATTAATTATTATAAATTCAACTCTTTATCAAGTTTTCACATAAAGGCTTCCCGGCTACGCACCCGGGTTGCGCTCACACATCGAGGTGAGATTAATGGAGGCTTTCGGGACTTCGGAACATAGTTTTAGCTAAATTTACACAGGATGACCTTTTGGGTCATCACAAAAGCATCCCTCATCATTTTATTGTATCGAGAATTTTTGACATTACGCTCCGCAATGGGGCTACCCTAACCACCAAAAGAATTATGAAAGTTAACATCAGCTAAACTAGCATGATTCTCCCCGTGGACAATCCATATGTAATAATTTTCTACAAACCCTTTCTTGTATAGATGAACTTTAACTTCGTCTGATTTCAATAACTTAACACATTTACATTTCACACAAGGACATCTAATCCTTCCTCCAATAAGAAAATCATCAAGTGTTTGAGCCTTAGCAATAAATTCAATAACCCCTTCAATAAATTCATTCCTCAACCCCGCACGATTAGGGTGATTCCTATTATACATCCATCTACGATGCACAAATTCCATCTACACAAATAGAAATATAGAAATGAAATATTTAAAACAATTTGATTAATTTAAGCTGGTTACAAAGTTTTATTCTTTCAAAGGTTCGTTTTAGATATAAACATATCATTATGTCAAAGCACTTGAATTAATATATTTTATTTTTTAAATTAATATTTTTAACACTCGAAATCTCACATTAATCCCTATTTTAAATAATATAAGTCTTTAAATATAATGATTAAATTTGAATAACTTCTTAAATGTTCATATAATTCAAATTAACTAATGATTTCTCAAACAAAAGAAATAGTCATAATTAATTAACAATTATTTAAACTATTTCAACATATAAAAATTAAAGAATTTAAACAGAATATAAAAATTAAGGCATTTAATTTAAAGAGCATAATTGTTTAATACAAAGTAAAATGGATTCAAACATTTGGGATCTACGATAACAATTATTCAAAAATAATGGACTAACCTACAATAATAATTGATAATTTAATGGATGAAAATGATAATAGATTTCTATTAAGCTTAATTCCATGAAAATGAAAAGATATCAAAAATGTTAGGAGTAAGAATATTGTCAAAAGTAGTCAACTAGCACTAAGTGTTTTAATAGATTTTTCATACTTTCTCCTCTTAAATTAGTACCCTCCCCAATATAATCAAATGAGATGAATTGCTATATATGTAACAAGTCTACAAATTAGTTAGCAAAATTATTTAGTAAAATTATCCCCAACTTGGTAATGCTATCTCAGAAGCTGGTAGAACTGCAGTGAGGCGACATTACCGGTGGAGAATTTGTGATGGCAGCGGTGGGTTGGGTGGGGGGAGGGAGAGGGGAGGTTTGAGTGTGAGAGACACAAGAGAGAAGGGAAGAAAATATGGAAATAAAAAATAAAGAGGTCGGGGGGTTTTAATAAAACATTCCGGCCGATTTGGTCGAAAATTAGGTCAAATGGTCAAACCTTGTTTTAATACAACATTCCGACCGAATCGGTCGCAAGTTTTTAATTTTCTAATTTTTTTTTCAATTGTTTCCGACCGAATTGGTCGCTAACTGTTAAGCGCTATTTTCCGCCAAAATTTACAATGGCTATAGACAGCATATCAGTCGTAATTATTATTAAAAATTGAAAAACATATTTTTATGCAATTTCCGACCGATTCCATCGACAATTTTTGAATGCTTTTTTCGGTCGGAGTATTTCGGTCGGAAATTGATCGTTTTTTAGTAGTGTGAATTCCATAATGTTGGAGGGTTAAGAGATGCAATAAATGAACCAAATCTACCAAAGAAAGATATTTAATTCTTACCTTGAAGATGTATTTATGGTAGATGGCTCTTTCTTCTCTCTAGTATTCCAATAACCAAGTCCCAAACAGTATTTTAAAAGGCATTTTCGGGGCAAGGCACACCAAAAATTTCCCGACGCAATGATGTGGGCGAAAGTCTCAAGAGCACGCCGCATTTGAGGCGCGTTTTTTTAGTGAGACGTAAGCCCCAGAGACTTTTTCAAATTAAAACAAATTTGTTGAATAAGTCCTTAATATAAGACCCAAATTCTCAAAAGTCAGCATGGTAATTACTTAAAACTTTTAAAAAGGAACTGAAATGTATTAAATTTAAAAGTCAAGACCTTTTTGATTGATTGAAGCCCTAATTCACGGTCTTTTTTAATTTTTTATCCTGTCCTCAAGTCTGCTAATATCTCCCAAAAGCAACGAATATTCAATTTTATTTTTACAAATACAAAGAGAACTCCATTCCCTTCATAGCAGCAAGTTCAAAGTTCAAATTGCAGGTTAGTCATTCTTTTTGTTTGTCCATGTAGAAAATCTTATTCTTTTAGACTCAAGTTACTTGTGCTGGTAAGTAGCGTATAATAGATTATTTTAACTAGTTTTTTGTGGGGATGGAGCGCGGGCGCGCGCGCGCGCACACATATATATTTCACATATTTATAGTTTTTTTTTTCAATTTTTATGCAATTTTAACTGTTTATAAATATTTACTGTGCCTCGGGGCTCACGCTTCACTAAAAATTTATCTATGAGACTTACGCCCCGTGCCTCGAGGCTCACGCTTCGCTGAGGCATTTGTAAAAACGCCTTGCCTCGCGCCCACGCCTTTTAAACACTTGCCCCAAATAATTAGAATATCCTATCCCGTAAAGCATTAAAATGCTTCAATCGTTGGGACGCGCCACTATCCCATTTTCTGAAATATGCGGACGCCGGCTTCGACGCTTCCACGGCAGTTCACTGCCTTTGCATGTTAATTGCTCTAACTTGCCTTTGGACCTTTTTGACTGCTCATTTTGTATTCAAATGAGTTCCATTATGAAGCCAGTAAATTTTCTTAATTTTTCATTCCTTTGTTCATTCTTAATTCCATTTAATGCTCTTGTCTCCTTAGTCATTGACATCCCTTAGTTTCTTACCTATCCATCGAATTTGAAATTGCATACAAATGAATTGAGAACCTTTTCTGGTTTTGTTACCAGCTTTTTTCCATTTAACCCCATCCATCATAGCCAAATATTTATCCCTCAAACCATCCAATAATATAGGTTTATTAATTAATCTCATGTAGCCCGGTTTAATTAACTTACATCCTTAATCTCAAAATTATTCCGAATTAATTATAAAAATCCACGGAGCTTTACAGTAGCCAGAAATCTCGTCGAGGGTATTCAAGTTTAAAGAAGTCAATAAATGTGATGACCCAAAAGGTCATCCCGTATATTTCTACCTAATTCTATGTTCCGAGGTCGTGAAAACCTCCTTCTATCTCACCTTGATTTGCGTGCGTAGTCCGGACGTGTAGCTGGGAAGCCTTTGTGTGAAAAACTGATAAAACTGATAATTTTTGTGTTAGAAATTTGAATAAAGTTGACTTCGGTCAATAATTTTGGTAAATGGATCCGAACTCGTGATTTGACGATCCTGGAGGGTCCGTAAGAAAATATGGGACTTGGGCGTATGCCCGGAATCGAATTCTGAGGTCCCAAGTCCGAGAAATGAATTTTTAAAGAAAATTATTTTTTAAAAAATATAAAGGTTTTTGAAAATGAAATTTGAGGTGAAACCTGTAGTACCAGGCCCATATCTTGGTTCCGGAACCCGGAACAGGTTCAATATGTTTTTTATATGTGTTATCTGTGAAATTTGGAAATAAACGGACTTAGTTTGACGTGATTCAGACCTTAAATGCAAAATTGGATGTTTAAAGAAGTTTTCAGAAATTTTATTGATTTTGGGGTTTAATTCGATGTTTATGATGTTATTTATGTGATTTGATTACTCGAATAGGTCCGTAGGATATTTTTGAGGTTGTGTGCATATTGAGTTTTGAGCCCCGAGGGCTCGGGTGTGTTTCGGGTAGGTGTCGGGATGTGAAAACATAGAAAAATCTGGTGTTTAATGCATTTTCTGGTGTCCAGGTATTTTACCCTAAGCGAACACACTCAAGGGAGTGCGAACGCACATGGTTATAGAGTTCTCGGGGGTCTGGGTAGGAAGTACTCAGTGCGAACGCGGCACTTAGCACGCGAACGCATAGGCATCCCCTGTTAACCCTGTGCGAACGCGGAGTTTTGGCCGCGAACGCATTGTGTATTTTCGCCCAGTGATTTTAAGTGTCAAAAACATAATTCATTATGGGATTAAACCCATTTTTCTTAAACTTCTTCTTCTGCACTCCTCTTGGGCGATTCTTGGGAGACTTCTTCACCATAATCTTTTAGGTAAGTAATCTTTAACTCGTTTCCTTCCATTTCTCATCAACATCTATTAGATTTAGTTAAAAACATGAAATCAAAGGTAGAAATTGGGATTTTTGGGTAAAGTTAGGGCTTTATGAATTTTTGGGAATTTGACCTTGTTTTGGGGTCGGATTTCAAAACAAATTATATATTCGGGCTCGTGGGTGAATGGGTGATCGGATTTTGGTCCGAACCTCGTGTTTTGACCAAGCGGGCCCGGGGTCGATTTTTAGAATTTTAGGAAGAATGTTGGGAATTCTATAATTAGGCATTGAAATTGAATTGTTTAGCATTGATTGATGTTATTGGGTCAATTATCTCTAGATATGATTGTTTCGGAGTCGTATTCGAGAGGAAAAGCGGTGCTAGAGGCTTGATTTGGATTCTTGGAGTCGAGGTAAGTATCTTGCCTAACCTTGTGTGGGGGAACTACCCCTTAGGATTGAGTCTTCCTTGTTGATTGTAGTCCGAGTATGCGAGGTGACGAGTGTGTACTCGTACTTATTTGCAATTAGATTGCCCTTTTAGGATTCGTAGATTCTTATATTACTTGTGTATGATTTGTAATTGTTACACTTGAATCCTTAGTTGTTAATGTCATTCCTTCCTGTTTAAATTAGAATTACTTGTTTTTGGATTCTTCGTTGGCTATTTGACTTTATTTGACTTAACTGAATATTCTACTTCTCTTATCATCATGCTATATTTTCTTCCTAGCTTGCCTAATTGGCTATAATTAGTGTCATCTAGCCTTATAGTTGACTAGCCGTAGTTGGAACATCTATTCATTGGAGTCATGCATGCCCGTGAGTCTTACATTGTGATTTATTCCCTTAAGTGCCACTTAGGTCTAATTGTTAGACATTTATGTTATTGGTATTTCCTTGATGTTGCCTATTATTGGGCCTTTTGTTTGAGCTGAGTGTTATTCCGTGAAGTTAACTATTTAGGTGAGATTGGTTATAGATTTTTCCCTTGCCGGGATGTTATGGTTTATGTTACTGTCTATGCTGTTAATGATATGGTGTGTATTGCTGACTCCCTTGCCGGGATTTGATGGCTCCTATTTCTGTTTATGATGTTAATGACATTGTTTGTACTGTTGACTCCCTTGCCGGGATGTTGTTGTTTCTACTACTGGTTATGCTGTTAATGATATTGTTTGTATTGTTGACTCTCTTGCCGGGATGTGGTGATTTATGGGTCATATTCTTGGTTTTTCCTTGCCAAACTGTTGTTCTTGATATTGTTTGGGTGAGGAAGAGTGCAAAGCACGAAGGGTGATGCCGTTTATTGTGAGGATGAGAGTATTAAAGCACGAAGGGTGATGCCGTGCCATATTATGATATTGAAGCACGAAGGATACTGTCGTGCCATGTTTATGATATTGTTTGTATTGTTGACTCTCTTGCCGGGATGTGGTGATTTATGGGTCATATTGTTGGTTTTTCCTTGCCAAACTGTTGTTCTTGATATTGTTTGGGTGAGGAAGAGTGCAAAGCACGAATGGTGATGCCGTTTATTGTGAGGATGAGAGTATTAAAGCACGAAGGGTGATGCCGTGCCATGTTATGATATTGAAGCACGAAGGATACTGTCGTGCCATGTTTATGATATTAAAGCACGAAAGATAATGCCGTGCCGTGTTATGATATAAAAGCACGAAGGATAATGTCGTGCCATGTTATGAGTGTAAAAGCACGAAAGGTGATGCCGTGCACTTGTTTTGGTGAGAATGAGAGTAAAGCACGAAGGGTGATGCTGTGCACTTGTTTTGGTGAGGATGCGAGTAAAAGCACGAAGAGTGGTGCCGTGCACTTGTCTATGCATTTTATTCGTTGTTCTAAATTTGGATATTCCTACTGATCTCTTACTGCATTTATTGGCAAGATTTGATATTTCTCCTGTATAGCATAGTAATTTCTGAGTTACGGACTGAGTTCCGGTGGATAAATCTTGAGGAGATTTTGATCAAGGGATTTTATTGAAAAGTGTTATTGAAAAAGAAATGGTTTGAAATGATTATACTTGAATAACTTTTACATCGAAGGTATATTTGAAAAGCACTAGTCTTGCTTAAAATGAGATTTGGAAGTCATTTATTGGGAAAACATCTTTGAGAAGTTTCGTATTTTGAAAGAACCTATATTTTACGTAATTCTCTCTATTAAATATACTTATATCTACTTTTGGAGAAAATATGTTTTCAAAGGAAACTCTTCCATACTAAAATGATTTTTATTTGCAAAAGTTTTTGATATGAACTGTTGTTTAAATATTTCCACCAGTATATGGATTTTAGTGGCTAATGCCCGATGTGAACAAACCGATGTAGAGTTGACTTATTGGTGTTCTCTATTGTATTGTGTTTCCTTTCGGTTTAGATTTTTTTGTTGTCCATCTTTCTGGGTAATTTTGTGCTGTTTCGTGATTGATTTCTGTAATTGCCTTCCGCATTATATTGTCATTGTTGTAAATTATTCTGTGAAGTCTTAGATAGATGTAATGTTCGGTCATTTCTACATTCATGTTATTTATCTTGTAGACCAGTGGTGTCTTGACTAGTCCTCGTCATTACTCCACCGAGGTTCGTCTTGATACTTGCTGGGCACCGCTGTGGTGTGCTCATACTACACTTCTGCACATTTTTGTGTGCAAATCCATGTATATATTTTAGTAGCTGTGTGGATGGTTGCCAATGAGACTCAAGGTAACCTGCTGCTGCATTCGCAGGTGTCGGAGTCACCTTCTTTGTATTTATTATTCATACACTGTTGTATCTATTTCCAAACAGTTGTACTTAGAAGTTGTAGAAGATTCGTAGAGCTTATGACTTGTACTATTGGTTTTGGAAAAGTTTGTACATTATGTTGAGATTCTATATCAAGACTGTTAGTTTTTCTTTATTTATTGTTGTTATTCAGTAACTACTAGGCTTACCTAGTCCCTAAGACTAGGTGCCATCACGATACCCAATGGAGGGAATTTGGGTCGTGACAAGTTGGTATCAGAGCTCTAGGTTCATAGGTGCTACGAGTCATAAGCGAGTTTAGTAGAGTCTTGCGGATCGGTACAGAGACGTTTGTACATATCTTCTAGAGGCTACGGAATTAATAGGACAATTTCTCTTCCTTCATTCCTATCGTTCGAGTTTATTGATCTTGAAGTTTGAAATTATAGTTCCATTCTCTCACCGATGGTGAGGACACGAGCGGTGGTTCCCGATGATTTTAACCCGAAGCAAGTGTCACAAGGGTCAGAGACAGAGGCCAACGAGGAGCACGTGCCGCAGTTAAGATGCCTACCAGATCATCCGTTGAGAAGTCGCCCGTAGTTCTAGTTGGGGAATAGGTATTGGGGGTGCCTGTTGCTACCCCGGACTTCAGGAGATCTGAGCGCAATTTTGAGTATAAGTGGTACGTTGACTCAGGCAGGGTTGATTCTAGTGCACCAGTTTCTTCACAGATCAAGGGAGGAGTTCATACTCCCACCGTCTACACTCCAGAGCAGCGAGATCACATTGGTCAGGTACCCGTTGTCATGACAGCACGACATGTGGTTTCAGTTCAGCTCGTGGTTAGGACAGTAGCCTCAGAGGAAGAATACCTTGGACTTGAGAGGTGCAAAAAGTATCACCCTTCTATCTTTCAGTGGATTGGCGGCAGATGATGCCCAGGGTATCCGGGAGGAGTGTCACTATATTCTTCGCGCTTCGGGTATTGTGGAGACGAGCGGGTTTGTTTTTGTCATGTCTCAGGTTCAGAGTAACGGGTGGATCAGTGGTGGCGGCATATGAGTTGGGTTCACCTGACCGAGTTAGCTTCACTAGCATGGATTCAGTTTTCGGAGATGCTTTGAGGGAGTTTGCGCCTCAGTTCCTTCGGGATGTACGGCGTGCGGAGTTCGAGCAGTTGCGTTGGGGCGCTGTGTCACTATGGGAGCATGCCATTAGATTCAGTGAGTGGTCCAGACTTGCACTTTTCTTGGTTGCTTCAGCTGGGAGATGAGTCCGTAGAGTCATTTGGGAGATTAGGCATGATATTCGGTTTAGCGGGACTCGAGAGTTAGAGTAGGATGCCTTGTTTCAGCAGGTAAGGGGGATCGCTCGCCGGTTAGAGAGCATGTGGAACCGG
This sequence comes from Nicotiana knightiana, assembly GCA_005239525.1. NCBI lineage: Eukaryota > Viridiplantae > Streptophyta > Magnoliopsida > Solanales > Solanaceae > Nicotiana > Nicotiana knightiana. The sequence goes on along the minus strand of ML385150.1, from coordinate 12,223 downwards.
GAGCGAGAGGACAGACGAGATCAGGGAGAGAGTTCAGGGAGGCAATGAGGTCTCGTAGTTCGGAGGAATCTACTGGTCCGTATTATGAAGGCAAGGTATGACACGGTAAAGGCTTTGTGGGTCAACCAATTCAGTTTGCATTACCAGCTTCGCATGGGATTTCAGGTACTCATGGGTCTCAGAGGGTTCGTATTGTGTGCTTTTCCACAGCCATGTCGGCAACGAGATTGTTTTTAGTGTGGAGATGTTAGCTACAGGGTGAGAGATTGTTCCAGGATTCAGGTAGGTGTGTGGTAGCAGGGTATTCAGGTGAGTTGAGGGCCCCTAAGAGGGGGAGACCCGACCCATTGTTGTGTTTCATATAGTAAAATAGAGGCCGCTGTGCCATATATCATCACCCAGGTATGTTTTGATGTGTTACATAGGGGCACCAATTGTATTTCATTATAGTTCTGCTGGTCGGGGCAAATTCCCTTAATTGCTGTTTCATTTATGAGTGAGTTCCATGTTCTGCACCCCATTGTTTGTTTGATCCTGATGGGAGATTCTATGAGTGGTAGCCCATGTCTATCGTTGTTTATTTCATTCTTGATAGTGGTGAGACTGGAAGTAAGTCCTTGTTGTTCTTCGTGGTAAGCTTTACGTGATTTTCCTAAATACTTGCTTACGAGTTGTGATTTGATATTCCATCGAGATGTGAGATCAGTTAGCTTTATGATTTTATCAGCTAAGATGAATTAGTGGAGGAATTTCAATTGGTTTGATATATTTTCGGTATGTGATTCAGAGTTGAGGGCGAGGTCCTCGTGATATTTATGATTCGATATGTTTGGACCGGGCTGAGTACCGCAGTGGAAATTTTATCAGGATGGTATCCTTGTGATTTTTTCATATGCTTTGCTTCTTCCTTGTTATATTGCTTTTGGTAAGTCGGTATTGATAGAGAATTGTGCCAATGGTCTTGTTTGATAGTTCCTTTATATGTTTCCATTTTCTTATTCAGTCATTTCGTTATGTGTTTTCTTTAGTTTAGTTTGCGGGATGTGTGCCTGGTGGTGTCAATTGTGGCTGGTGACTCGGGTGTTTAATAATGAAGACTTCGTGTTCATTGCATCATTATCAATGTTATGGGGTTTGGAAAAAAAGTTCTTTCAGATATGGGGCTAATTGCCAATGTCGAGTTGATTTCGGAAAGCTATTGTGATCAAAAGTGTTATATGAGCCGATGTGTGATGTGCTATGTTGTGTGGCCGTGCCTAGTGGGTGTAGTCATGAGTTGATGCAGCTGATTGGGACTAATGCCGGATATGGATTTAGAATCGGGTCTTTTATAAATGAGTAGAGGGTGAGAAGTAGAGGTAGGAGGCCTATCAGTGGTGATGTGAAGGCTATATTGCAGTTGTGATTGTTTCTCAGTCTTTCGTGGATTGGGGTGATGTGGGATCACCCGAGGGTATGTGTTAGAAGTGTACAATCATTGATTGGATGAGTTCAAGGTGAATCCTGGAACATTCGAGGACGAACGCTTGTTTAAGAGGGGAGGATGTGATGACCCAAAAGGTCATCCCGTATATTTCTAGCTAATTCTATGTTCCGAGATCGTGAAAACCTCCTTCTACCTCACCTTGATTTGCGTGCGCAGCCCGGGCGTTTAGCCGGGAAGCCTTTATGTGAAAAACTGATAAAAGTGATAATTTTTGTGTTAAAAATTTGAATAAAGTTGACTTCGGTCAACGTTTTTGGTAAACGGACCCGGACCCAGACCCGTGATTTGACAATCTCGGAGGGTCAAACATATGGGACTTGGGTGTATGCCTAGAATCGTATTCCGAGGTCCTAAGTCCGAGAAATGAATTTTTAACGAAAATTATTTTCTGAAAAATATAAAGGTTTTTGAAAATGAAATTTGAGGTGAAACCTATGGTATCGGGCCTGTATCTTGGTTCCGGAGCCCGGAACAGGTTCAATATGTTTTATATGTGTTATTTGTGAAATTTAGAAATCAACGGTCTTAGTTTGACGTGATTTGGACTTTTAAATGTAAAATTGGATATTTAAAGAAGCTTTGAGAAATTTCATTGATTTTGGGGTTTAATTCGATGTTTATGATGTTATTTTGGTGATTTGATTACCCGAATAGGTCCGTAGGATGTTTTTAAGGTTGTGTGTATATTGAGTTTTGAGCCCCGAGGCTCGGGTGAGTTTCGGGTAGGTGTCGGGGTGTGAAAACATAGAAAAATCTGGTGTTTAATGCATTTTCTGGTGTCCAGGTATTTTACCCTATGCGAACGAACTTAAGGGAGTGCGAACGCACAGGGTTATAGAGGTTTGGGGGGTCTGGGTAGGAAGTACTCTGTGCGAACGCGACACTTAGCACACGAACGCATATGCATCCCCTGTTAACCCTAGCGAACGCGGAGTTTTGGCCGCGAACGCACAGAGAGGCACGAATGCAACAATATTTGGAAAAGGCACGAGAATTGATAAGACAATTTCAATCATGGAAAATTGTGCAAATACCCAGGGAGGAGAATGAGGAAGCAGGTGTACTAGCTAATCTCGCGTCAGTTACGGAAATAACAAATGCAGAAAATGCTATTGTAATACATTTGTTTCATTCAGCACTCGACCAAGATAAAAATGAGGTAAATTTCAATAATTTATCTTGGGACTAAAGAAATGAATTTGTTAATTTTCTGCAGTATGGAACCTTACCTGAAGACAAGAAAGAGTCTCAGTTACTTCGACGAAAAGTTGTCCATTACTGCTTAATTCGTGAAAACTTATACCGAAAGATGTTCGGAGGACCTTTAGCAAGATGCCTCAGACCTGCTCAGATAGAATATATGATGAGAGAAGTACACGAGGGACATTGTGGAAATCACGCAGGAGGAAGATCCTTGGTAAAAACTTCAATAAGAGCAGGATATTACTTGCCAAAAATGGAAGAAGATGCAGAAAGTTTCATGGCAAAGTGTGATAAATGCCAACGATATGGCAATAACATGCATCGCCAACAGAGCTATTACATCCGGTCATTTCCCCATGGCCATTCATGAAGTAGGGAATGGACATCGTGGGACCATTGCCACAAGCTAAAGGAAAGGTACAGTTTTTGTTAGTATTAACAGATTATTTTTCCAAATGGGTAGAGGCAGGAGCCTTCAAACAGGTGCGAGAGAAAGAATTCATGGACTTTATTTGGAAAAAAAATATATGCAGATTTGGAGTGCCAAGAGAAATCGTATGTGATAATGGCCCACAGTTCATAGGTACAACAGTCACAAAAGTTTTTTAGAGTTGATAGATTAAACGAATAACTTCCTCACCTTACCACCCTGTGGCCAATGGACAAGCTGAATCAACAAACAAGGTTATTATTAATAATTTGAAGAAGAGATCAGAAGAATCAAAAGGAAAGTGGCCCGAGGTTTTACCAGGAGTATTATGGGCTTATCAGACGACAACAAAAATAGGCGCGGGAGAGACTCCATTTTCACTCGTTTATGGTGCTGAAGCCTTAATTCCAGTTGAAATAGGTGATCCAAGTATGAGATTTACGTAGGAAACCGAGGAATCAAATGGTGAAGAAATGAGAACAAATTTAGATTTACTTGAAGAGAGGAGAGAAGCGGCTCTAATAACAATGACTGCTCAGAAGAAAATTATTGAGCGATACTACAACAAGAAAGCTCATCTCAGGTACTTCAATATTGGGGACTTCGTCCTCAAAAAGGTTTTTCAATCAACAAAAGTAGCTGGTGCAGGAAAGTTGAGTCCAAATTGGGAAGGTCCTTACAAGATTCAAAGCATCGCTTGAAAGGGTGCATATGAGTTGGAAACCATGGAAGGCAAGGTGCTACCCTCGAATTGGAATGCTGTTCATTTAAATAAGTATTACTTCTAGGCAAAGGAAGTACTCATGGTCAAGTATCGCTCAACTGTGATTTTATTTTATTCTTTTAAACTATACTAACAAATTTAGATGATAGGCAAAAAGCTAGCCCGTATCAAATGATGATATTAGACCCGAAAGACGCGCGAAATAAAGAATTATTCCCGGTCTAGGTTACAATCTTTCTGATGAAAATAAAAGGGTTAAGCAGCCATCATATAAATGTATACCTCCGAGTCCCGTGTGTATTTTCCTTTTCAGGAAATGGACCAAATGGAAGGAACAATCAAGTGCTCGAGATTTCATACTTTAAAGCTCTAACACTTAGGAGACTATATAAAGGCAAAGAAGACTAAAAGTCAGAACTCAAGCACGAATCAGCCTAAAAGTCAAAAGTCAAGAGCAAATCAAGAGCCAAAAAAAAAAAAAAGTCCGAGTCAAAAACCTTTGAAGTAACTCGTAGGAAGGATAAAAGATAGACAAAAGATACATTCCAAGTTCCTACGAGTTTTTAGGTTAAGGGCAATAATTAGTCACGGGCTACTAGATAGACCCGAAATTTTGAAACCTGTTACAAAGAAAACAGTTATGAAAGAGTTGTAGATGTTTTACAAAAAGTTATTTGTATACATAAAGAGTGTTGTATAAAATTTGAAAGTTCAAAGCATGAAACTTCCTCAAATTATGCATGAGACTTCCTCAAATTATTCCTTTTTCTACTTCTTTCATACATTTACACCAATATGAAGTCGAGACGCTTTCTTCAGTAGTGTCGTTTATAAAAAGGGCCCTTTTTATAAAAATTCGTGTCTACCAAAATCACGATGCCCTCAAATTGCTCCTTCTCCAGTTGAAGGCCCTCAAATTGCTCCTTCTAGTTGTCAGCTTCGGTACGGTAGTCAATGACTTGTTGCTCGGTATGGACAATCCTGTTCATAAGTTCTGTGCCTACGAAATTGATCTACAAAAGAAAGGAAAGGAGTTCTGATTGAATAAAAAAACAAGGAAAAGAGAAGTAAAGTTAAAACTCGAACCTTCAGAGATGAATGAACAATATCATTCATCCAAGTCAATGAACTGTGACTCTCCAACTTTGCCTTCTCTACTGAACCAAGCAAAGGTTTCAACCATACATCAAATTGACCAGATTTTTTCAGCAAGTTCCCACTCTCGGGAACCTCAACAATAATTTTCTTCATCGCTTTATTGCTACTAGAAGGTTCAACTTCTGCATGAGAAGTAGTAGCAACTGGAATGGTAGGAGAGATGGAAGCAGTAGAAACAACTTCAGGTAGGGGATCTTGAGATCAAATGGGGACTGACACTGGAAGGGAAGCAAGAGCCAACTATTCAGAAACAGGGCCAAAGTCTTCATATCCACGAGTAAACAATTGTTCAGTAGAATCACGGGGAGGAACATTCATTTCTTCATCGGAAATCACTAATGGAGCACTTTCGGGCTCATCCAAAAGCCTGGAAGGGATTGAACTCGAAAGAGGGGTAGCTTCATCATTAGAAATAACGCACCTCCTAACTCGAGGTCTCTGCACTAAAGAACCCTCTTCCGGTTCTTCTTCACCTTCAGAGCCACATGCTCCATCAACCTCTCTTTTCGAAGAAGAGCTCAAAATTCTCACTTGATCAAGAGACACAGAAAGTCTTGTAGAAGAAATACACGCCGGACTGACACCAAGAATGGGAAATCGTAGCAAAAGAAAGAAGTTTGGTAAGAAACTTTTAAGATAACTTAAGAGAAGGAACGAAATTAAACGGGAAAAGTACCGTGAGTTTTGACTTTCCAACCAAACCTCTAAGAGAGGTATTTCAAAAATCTTCTCTCCATAGGGGCAACTGATAATAACTTTTCTACCTAAGCACAGAAGTTAGGAATCTCCTCGAAAACTTCCATGGTCGCTGAAAAAGTAGATACGAGAATATGAGTTTTTTTTTTCAAGAAAGGAAAACGATAAGGGAAAAATACTTACGTGCAAAATTCCACTTTTCTGGAAAGGGCGTATTCTCTTCACCCACCAAAGCAATTGTACGAGAAGCAACAAAGCCGGCATACAAGTCACAGTATCTATCATCCTCGGGGTTAACCAATACCCTCTTTCTCTGGCCAATAGTGAAAAAACCCTTTCACGAAATAATTTAGGGGAATAAAGATGAAGCAAGTGATGAAAGGTGAAAGGCAGGGAATCCAAGTTAGATAGATAACGAAGGAATGCAACATGCCTCCAAACAATGGGACCAATCTGTCCTAGGAATACATTAAAGAAGCGAGAGAGTTCAATAATTACTGGGTCAATGGGTTGTCTAAATCCTAAAGTGAAAGGATATGTATAAATAAATGAATAACCAACCTGGTATGAGGTTATTCTTTGGTTTGAACCAGGAACTAAAACTGGGAAGTCAGGTTTCCAGTTGCATTCTCTTCGAACAAGAGAAATTAAACCAGTGGTGATTTGAGTAGGATAAATATCAGCACGATCATGGGAGGCTAAAGAAGAAACTTGATTTCTTATGGTTTCTCGACCAGATGAGAAAGAAAATTCATGTGGAACGATTTCATCGACCGTTGGTTCAAATATAGGTTCACTCGATTCCCTATTTCTAGACGAAGATCTAGAGGTTAAAGAATCCCTAGGGTTAGAAGAGGAAGGAGTGGAAGTATTGGTTTGAGATGAAGAACCACGGTTGGACAACGAACCTAAACTACGAAGTCTGCCTCATCTTCTACTTCTAACAGGAGCAGATGAAAGAGCAAGTTCATCAATAATTACAACTTTGGATAGCCTGAGAGGTCGCTCTTATGGCGGATTGTCTCAGGATACGACCAGTTTTTAAACCGTTCTCCACCATTTCTCTAATTTTAATTGCTTCCGCGAATGGTTTGCCCATGACGGGCATCATATTCTGGAAGTAATCAGCTTCTTGCGCTTGTAGAAAAACGCTCACCATTTCAACCTCATCCATCGGAGGTTTAACCCTGGATGCTTGCTCATGCCATTTGATGGCGTACNGAATTGTCGGACAAAATCCCGGGCTAAGTCATCCCATATATGCCAACGGGATATATCCTGGTCCATATACCATTCTGATGCAATTCCCGTTAAACTCTCCCCAAAATACGCCATGAGAAGTTCTTCCTTCCGGCCTGCTCCCCTGGGTTGGTTGCAGTATCTTTTCAGGTGGGCTATGGGGTCTCCATGCCCGTCATATCTTTCGAATTTGGGGGTCTTGAACCCGAGAGGTAGATGGACGTGCGGGAACATGCACAAATCTGCATAGGAGACACTTTTCTGCCCGCTTAGCCCTTGTATGTTTTTGAGGCTTTGTTCAATACTCCTCATTTTCCGGGTTATTTCTTCGCTTTCGAAGCTTTTCTTATCCTGTCCCAAAGTGAACTCGGGCTGAGTTTGTTGGAGATATGCATTGGGAGCAGCATGAGCAGTATCCTGATGGACGGATGGTGTTTGGAATGTGAACGCTGGTGGCTCGAAACTTGGTCCGGAGATAGTTGGTGGGGCTGTGGAGGAGATGAGTGGTGCGGTAAAAATGTTGGAAGATGCACCAGAAAACAAAGCCTGGGGGCGAACCTCAGAAGGCCTTCCGGCAAAATGAGCCGACATGCTTGGATATCCAAATGGCGTGGCCGGGTAGCTTATGGGGATGTTGGACGTCCCTCCTGCCCTGGGGATTATCTCTGGGAATCCCGGGATAGTACTAGGTGGTTCCCTACCATTGGACCATGCGTCCCACATTTCTAGCATGCGGCAACGCAGAGCCCTATTTTCTTCCGCTGTTGCGGACTCCGATGTTGGGATGGCGGGGTTTAGGTCTTCCACGGTGGAGTTGACGATTGGCAGGTGACTTTCAGATGTCATTTCTATGCTTCCCTTCAATCTAGTGAAGTAAGGATGGGAAGCCAGGTTACCGCAAAACCAACCACCTTAAAATACCTTTAAGATTGAACCAACAAACGTTAGTTCTTTTAGAAACATAGACAAATTGCCCGTACGGGGTATGCAGTGCACCTG
>ML385148.1:2803-37564 GCA_005239525.1 Nicotiana knightiana | reverse complement strand
AAGTGATGAGGGAGTATTCTTGGGATATTCATCACATAGCAAAGCTTATAAAGTGTATAATAAAAGAACTATGTGTGTAGAAGAAAGTATACATGTTGTCTTTGATAAAACTAACATTCTTCCTGAGAGACAGGAACCTGAAGATGAGGAGCTTGGATTGATAAGAAGCAGTGATCACATTGAAGCAAGCATGGAAGGTGGAAAAGGTGATGGACCAGGTTCAACTACCCCAAGCATCATGACAGAGGGAATTCAACATATGCAACCTTGCCCTGATCTTTCTCCGCAGCAACAAGACACCATGGAATCGTCTAGGAATGAACAAATGGTACTTAAACCACACAAATATCAGAGTTCTCACCCTCTTGAGAACATCATAACATATTTGGCATCCGAAATCAAAACAAGATCATCCTTGAAAAATCTGTGTGCGTTTGATGCCTTTCTATCCATGATCGAAACAAAGAGAATTGGGGAAGCCCTACAAGATGCTGACTGGGTAAATGCCATGCAAGAAGAGCTGAATCAGTTTGAAAGAAGTCAAGTATGGCACTTGGTACCCAGGCCACTAGACGGATCAGTGATTGTCACCAAGTGGGTCTTCAGGAACAAGCTCGATGTGGATGGAACTATTACAAGGAATAAGGCAAGATTAGTTGTTCAAGGGTATAGTCAAGAAGAAGTAATTGACTATGATGAAACCTCTGCCCCTGTGGCAAGACTGGAGGCAATCAGACTTCTTATAGCATTTGCTGCACACATGGAATTCACTCTTCATCAGATGGATGTTAAGAGTGCCTTTCTCAATGGCTATCTGAAGGAAGATGTATTTGTCAATCAGCCTCAGGGTTTTGAAACCAAGGATTCACCTGACCACGTATACAAACTCAACAAGGCTCTATATGGTCTCAGACAAGCACCAAGAGCATGGTACGAACAATTATCAAAATGCCTGCTAGAACATGGGTACAAACGAGGAAAAATTGATAGTACCTTGTTCTTAAGGGAAAAGGGTAAGGATCTCCTGGTTGTGCAAATATATGTGGATGATATTATATTTGGGGCGACTTCTGAAAAATTGAGCAAGGAATTTACTATGCTAATGGGAAGTGAGTTTGAGATGAGTATGATGGGTGAGCTAAAAATTTTCTTAGGCTTGCAAATTAAGCAAAACCCAAATGGAACAATGATCCACCAACAAAAGTATGTGAAAGAATTTCTCAAGAATATTAAAATGGAAGACTCAAAAGAAGTAGACACTCCCATAGCCGCAGCTACAAAATTGGATGTGGAGGAACATGGTTCATCTGTTGATCAGAAGCAATACAGAGGGATTATTGGGTCTATATTATATCTTACTGCCAGCAGACCTGATATTGTGTTCAGCGTGGGAATGTGTGCTAGGTTTCAGGCAAATCCAAAGGAGTCCCACCTCACTGCAGTAATGAGAATTTTGAGATATTTGAAAGGCACTACTGATTTGTTCCTTTGGTATCCTAAATGTAGTAATTTCGACCTTGTAGGATATTTTGGTGCTGATTATGCATGATTCCTGGTTGGTATGGCTCACTTTCTGGGTTCATGCCCTGTTTCTTGGGATACCAAGAAACAAAATTCAGTAGCCATGTCTACTGTTGAGGCTGGATATGTGGCTGCAACCTCATGTTGTGCCCAGTTGCTATGGATCAAGTAACAACTCATGGATTTTGGTATTGATGTGGGCTGCATTCCTATTTTCTGTGATAATACTAGTGCTATTAGTATGACGAAGAACCCGATTCATCACAAGAGGACTAAGCACATAGATGTTAGGCACCATTTCCGAAGGTATAACTATGAAAAGGGAATGATCTCAATCGAATTTTGTGCTACTGATCATCAAATTGCTGATATATTCACTAAAGCACTTAGTAGGGAGCATTTTGAGAGAAACGGGATGGAATTAGGGATGATTAAGATCACCTGATTCAAAAAAAAATTAAGTATAAAGCCAAAAAAAAATGAAAAAAAATTATTTTTTTGGGCTAGAAAATTTTAATTAGGTACTTAATCATATTAATAATTGCTCAGCATCATGTCCTTATTGCCATACTCTTGTGCCATGTATTAATATGATTCCCTGGATACTAATAATGTTTATCTATCTTTGTAAATTGAGGCAATTTAAAGATTTCTAACAGGATGAACCTGGTTCATCCATGCTGATTCATCTGACTGACGAGGTACGTACTCTTCTCCATATATTAATTCAATTACAGTCATACATGAGCAGGATTCTTTCTGTAATTGGTTCAAATTCAAATACTTCGTAATCACCCAAATTGAACCAGTTTCAAGAAGTCCAGTCTTCACTTAATTAGCCTAGTATTAGGGGGAAATTAAATGTCTAATCAAGTCAGTCCTTCGGCGATTAGACTCCTACTTGAGTACACATTCTGCATGTTTAAATCTCCCTAGCCACATCTTATAAAAGGTCATCATTACTCTTCTCTTCATAAAGCAACCTTTAAACCAAGTTCAACTCATTCTACACAAACCAAAAAAAAAAATTGATTACTCGCCTTTCTTCCTAACAATACATAATCATGTCTTCACCACCACCAGCTTCTTCTTCTAATTCATCACCTAATCGTGATTACGATGGAGGAAATTCTGAATCTGTCTCCAATTCTCCATCTGTATACAATTCTCAATCACTAAAAATTTCGTCAACCCCTGAAGATACACCCATTCCTGAACCCACTCTAAACCTTACTCCTACCCCCAAGAATCGTCGTGTCAAAGTTCTTGCCCGGAAATTTGTTGCTTCTGGGACTAGGGAAAAATTCTTGGAGGATTTAATTAAAGTAGACAAAGGTACTAAGTCAGATTCGTCCAGTGAATCCTTTAAATAAGCCAATGAGGAAGACGCACCTGGTTCAACCAGTTCTGAAAAAGGTAATCTTTAAATCAATTCTAAATTTACTTATGCTGATAAAAAATTGGTGTTGGTTGGGTCTGTTATTGATGTTGAAGTGTCTGAAAGGAAGAGGGGTGGTAGAAAAGAAAGAATTCTTGGTAGAGAGGGAAAGAAGTTGTGAGGGGATCTGGGGAGGATGGTACCACACTGGTTATATGTGGTCCCATTCCTGATATTGTGTGAGAAAACGCCACCGATTTAGGGGGAAGCATAGTTGAGGAGGTTGTAGCAGGTCTTGCAAGTCTGAAGAAAGGAACAGATGAACCTGGTTCATCTGTGGAAGAAACATTGGCTGAAAGGCTGAAAAAATGGGGGGAGTCCTATAACCCCAAGAAAAGAAGGACTCAGAAGTCCAAGAAGGCAACTCACCCAGTTCCTTCAAAGAAAAGAAAATTTTTTGAAGTTGTTGATGTTCTTGCTCCAAAAGTAAGAGCTACTCGTAGCACAGTAAGAGATGAAGAAGAGAAATTGGAAAAGGCTCTGAAAGAGAGCAAGAAGAAGAGGGAAGCAAAAGGAAAAGCAAAAGTTGGAGAGCCTGTTGAGGCTATTGAGATTGAAGAGACGACGTTTGACCTGGTCCAACAGGAGGAGCAGCCTGCTCCAGGTGTGGCTGAGACACCAAAACCCACAAAGGCTAAGGCTTCTTCAAAGAAGTCAGCTAGAATGTTTGTCACACCAACAAGATCTGTTAAGAGGACCAGGGCCAAGCTAAAGAAAGTGAAAAATTTTGAGAAAGGGGATGATGTTGCAGACTGGAGTGGAGAGGAGGAGAAGGAAATAGGAGAGGTGACTGACAGAGTTACCATGTTTGGAAAGAGAACAATACTGAAGGGTAAGCTGGTGAAGGATCTAGAGGAGCCTCGAATGCAATATCTTCTGGAAACTCTGGAGCTGCAGGGCTGGAAGGACATGGTTCTTCGCATGGAAGGTAGGCTGGCAAGGGCTGAGTTGGTAGTATTCATGAGAAATGCCATTTTCAAGGAAGGCAAGGTCACCTCCATAGTCAAAGGAATTGAAGTTTACTTTGATGCTAAGGAAATGGGCGTTATTCTGAACATACCAACTGAGGGCTATGAGGACTACACAAGGCAAAGATGGCCTTGTCTAGATAGGATGGCCTCAGCAATCAACATCACCAGATTCTTCAGTGATAGTGAGAAGGAGATTGAACCTAGGCCGGTTTACAAGAGTGAAATGAAGCCAGATCACAAGCTACTCTTCGAGTTCGTCATCAAGTTCCTACTGCCTAAACAAGAAAGAAGGCACATTGCAAACTATATGGATATGACCTTGTTGGAGTGCTTGTATACGGGAAAGCAAATAAATTGGCCGGCTTTCATCATCCAACTCTTTGACAGAGTTGTGAATGGAACCAAAGCACACGCAATTCCATATGGCTTCATTCTGACAGTAGTGCTTGCATATTTTGGGTTCCGATAAAGAAGGCTGAGATGGCTACTACCAAAGATTATTTCGGGAAGGAAACTTTGCTGACATGTGACTACAATGTCAATGTTCCTGTGGATAAACCTGGTTCATCTAGGAAGCAACCAGTCAACAAAAAATTTAGAACTCTGGTGCAGGAAAACTAGGTCAAGGATATGGAGATCCTTCATTTGATGTCTTGTGTGATTGAGGTTGAAGCTGAGCGGGATGCTCTTAGGGATGAATTAGCAAAGGAAAAAGAAAAGAACGAGGGTGTTCTTCAGCAAATGCTTTCTCTCCTACAATCCAAGACCACAACCTCCTCTGCACCTTCCCATCCTTAGGCTGTCCAGAGCTTCCAAAACCCCTCTTTAGACCAGTTGTTCAGTTTCAGTTATTTTTACTCTATTTTTTTCTCATGGTTGGTTTGTTTTTGTTTTTCTGTATGGTGGTTGATAATCGTTACTAATCAATGAATTTTGCTTCTATTTATTGACTTGTCTCAATTTCTTAGTTAGCTAACATTTATTGGCTTATTGTGTTGATTAATCATGCTTTGCACTTGTAGTTGCCTCAATGACCATGAGTAATAATTAATAAATCTGGTAAGTATGTCATTTTGCAAACTTTTTGATGATGCCAAAAGGGGAAGATATGTGCTAAACTTTTTCAAAAGTTTTTTCAAAGGGATATTTATAACCTAATGAACCTGGTTTCTCTATGATTACTGCTTAAAACCATACAAAGTGTTTAAAGTGTCTACAGGATTAAGCACAGAGTTTGTCATCATCAAAAGGGGGAATTTGTTGACCCATGTCACTGCATAGTTTTGAAGATTGACAAATGGCTGACCAGTTGAACCAGGTCCATCAGAGCACACATCTTGAACTGAATAGCTGGCACATGAACCGTATATACATAGGAGATATTTGTGAATGTGAAATATCAATGAACCAAGAGATTGTCTCCTAATGCGAAAAGGTTGCAAACTGATGAGAAGATTGAAGTCGAATTCAGCAAGGAAAGTAACAAAAGAAAGGAAGTTAAGTTTGATACGAATTTGTTTACCGAGGTAGAGTTGGACAAAAATTGGATGACAAGCTAAACAATNCGATTAAAAGACTACAGTTCAACTAGAAGAACCAGTTCCATCTGATTAATTATTGAGTCTAGTTGATTGTAGTAGGAGTTTTAATATTGTATCTTTTCATCTTTCATAGAAGCAATTGTAATAGGTACGCATTGTTCAAGTTAGAATTAACTGGAAGCTTGTAGAAATTAGCTGGGGGCTAATTACTACAAAGGGATTAGAGTTAGTCCTAGGATTACAAAAGAGTTTATTTTGTAAGTCCATTTGTCTCAGAGTTTTTAGTGAAGTGTTTGAGCAAATCCGCAACAGTAGAAGTAACTACATCAAGAAGAACTCGGTTCTTCTATTGAGACAACACTCGAAAATTGGGTACCACACAAAGTAACCTATCTTCTGGTGTGGTATTAACGTCTAAAAACATCAGGAACTATTTATGAACTCTTTCATTTTATATACTGAATCATTTTGATATCTATGTAAATTGTGAAAAGGTATACTTTCAAGGATCTTTTAGTGAAATCGGTGTTTGTCATGTTACAAGATATCGTATATGTGTTCCTGAAAAAAGAACTGCATTTACCATGTATTGATGATTGTTTTACGTGTTTCATCGCCTTGGACATTATTTACTTTCATTAATACTGAGTTGGCATACTCACATTACTCCCTGCACCCGTGTGCAGATACAGGTGCTGGGACTGAGCGCTAGCTTATTCTACACTCCCTTGGAGCCGGTTTTCGGGATTTGAGGTAGCTGTTCGGCGTCCGCAACATACTTTGTTTCCCTTCTTGTTCTGTTACTTACTGCCTATCCTCTAGGCTAGTTGTAGTATTGAGATAGTATTACCTTATATTATTCATAGATCCTCATGACAGTTGACTCCAAGTTTTGGGGCGACATTTTTAGATGTTTACCTACTTTGTTGCTTTGAATTGTTAAACTGGAAGAATTTTATGAAATATCGCATAGTTTTGAATCTAAATAGGAATTATTTATGTTATTTCACGGTAGTTTAGCTAGCCTAGTACCTTGATAGGTGCCATCATGACTAGCTTTGGTTTAGGGTTGTGACAAGTTGGTATCAGAGCCTAGGTTACATTGGACTCACCGATCATAAGAAGGTTTAGTAGAGTCTTGCGGATCGGTACGGAGACGTCTGTACTTATCTTCGAGAGGCTGCAGAACCCTTAGGAAAAATCCTACATTCTTGAATTCTGTCGTGCGAATCTGTTGATTCTAGCAACTAACTTCTATTGTTTCATTCTCTCCAAGATGGTGAGGAAACGCGCTACCGATCAGGGTGACCAGACGCCAGCTAGACCAGCGAGAGGTCAAGGCACCAGTCTTGCACAGGCGATCACTGTTTCTACTACTGCTGCTTCTTCTCATGTCGAGGGAGGCACTCTGACCCCAGCTGCCCGGACACCTGAGCAGGTTACCCAGGGGCTCCAGACATCGGGGGCAGCTCCAGCTCAGGATTTTGTGATTCTAGTCATGCCAGATGACGAGCAGCGCAAGTTGGAGAGATTTGGTAGACTTTAGCCTCCGACATTTAGCAGTGTTGAGGGCGAAGATGCCCAGGGCTTCTTAGACAAGTGTCAGAGGATGCTTCGTACTGTAGGGATATTGGAGACCAGTGCGGTCTCGTTCACTATATTCCAGTTCTCATGAGTTGCATTCACTTGGTGGGAGTTCTACGAGAGGCGTAGACCTGTTGGTGCAACGTCCCTTACTTAGCCGCAGTTCTCCACTCTCTTATTAGAGAAGTATGTTCCCCAGTCTCACAGAGCGTAGGCAGCTTAAGCAGCTGCGTCAGGGTGAGTTGTAAGTGACATAATATGAGATGAGGTTTTTAGAGCTAGCCCGTCATGCTTCAGAGTTTGTCCCTACTGAGAGAGAGAGGATCATGAGATTCGTTGATGGTCACACTTATCAGCTTTGTATTTTGATGACTACGGAAAGAGTATCAAGTGCTACCTTTAAACAGGTTGTTGATATTGCTCGAGATATTGAGGTAGTTCGCCGTAAAGAGCATGAGGAGAGGGAGGCCAAGAGGCCTCGTGGGTCTGGTAGTTTCAGCGGTGCTCCTCCCAGAGGACAGTTTCAGCATGGTAGAGGTCGTTCATTCAGGCCTCCTCAGCCAGTCCGCCCGGCCTATAGTGGTGCATCTTCGGGGCATGGTCCCCGCAGTTTTCATTCGGGTCGTTCTTCATTTAGTGCCCTTGAAGCCTAGAGCTCATCCCGAGCACCATCAGTTCAGGGTTCCTCTATGCATGGTTCTTCTGGTGGCTATTCTAGTGCCAGGGGTTCCTTTCAGTCCCCGTCTCCAGCTCCAGGGAGTTGTTTCGAGTGCGGAGAGTTTGGGCATGTATGGAGACAGTCCCCTCGTTGCCTTGGTGGGTCTTCTCAGCAAAGGGTTGAGCTCTCTACTTCAGCTCTAGTTACTTCACCACCCACCTAGACAGCTAGGGGTAGGGGTCAGACAGCTAGGGGCCACCCTAGAGGGGGAGGTCGTCCAAGTGGAGGCCAGACTCGTATCTATGCACTTCCAGCCAAGCCAGATGTTATGGCCTCCGATGCAGTGATCTCAGGTATTGTCTCAGTCTTTCGCCGAGATGTTTTGGCCTTATTTGATCATGTTTCTACTTATTCCTATGTTTCATCATATTTTGCCCATTTTCTGGATATGCCCCGTGAGTCTTTAGTTACATATGTCCATGTGTCGACTCCGGTGGGCAATACTATTATTTTGGACCATGTGTATTGGTCATGTGTGGTATCTATTGGGGGTCTGGAGACACGACTGGACCTATTGTTTCTTAGCATGGTGGATTTTGATGTGATATTTGGCATGGATTGGCTATATCTGTGTCATGTTGTTCTTGATTATAACGCTAAGACCATGACCTTAGCTGTGCCAGGATTTTCGAGGGTTGAGTGGAGAGGTTCTATTGAGTATGTGCCTAGTAGGTTGATTTCCTATTTGAAGGCGTAGCGTATGGTAGAGAAGGGGTGTTTATCGTATTTGGCCTTTGTGAGGGATGTCAGTGCCGAGACTCCCACTATTGATTCCGTTCCTGTGGTCCGTGATTTTTCCGACGTGTTTCCTGCTGACCTGCCAGGAATGTCACCTGACAGAGATATTGATTTGGTGCCGGGCACTCAGCCTATTTCTATTCCACCTTATCGTATGGCAGCGGCGGAGTTGAGAGAATGGAAAGAGCAGCTTCAAGTACTCCTAGATAATGAGTTCATTTGGCCTAGTGCGTCACCTTGAGGTGCACCGGTGTTGCTTGTGAAGAAGAAGGATGGTTCTATGTGTATGTGTATTGATTATCGGCAGCTGAACAAGGTTACGGTGAAGAACATGTATCCCTTGCCTCGCATTGATGACTTGTTTGACCAGCTACAAGGTGCTAGGGTATTTTCCAAGATTGACTAGCATTCTGGATATCATCAATTGAAATTTCGAGAGCCCGACATCCGGAAGACTGCCTTCAGGACCAGATATGGTCACTATGAGTTTCTTGTCATGTCATTTGGGTTGACCAATGCCCCAGCAGACTTTATGAACTTGATTCACAGTGTGTTCCGACCTTATCTTGATTCATTCATCATCGTGTTTATTGACGACATCATGGTATATTCCCAATCTCGGGAAGATCACGAGCAGCATTTGAGGATAGTGCTTCAGACTTTAAGGGAGAGGAGGTTGTATGCAAAATTTTCGAAGTGTGAATTATGGCTTGATTCAGTGGCATTCTTATGCCATGTGGTGCCTTGTGATGGGATCAAGGTAGATCCGCAAAAGGTGGAGGCGATGCAGAGTTGGCCTAGACCGTCGTCAGCTACCGAGATCGGCAATTTCCTTAGTTTGGCAGGGTACTATCACCGCTTTGTAGACGGATTTTCACTTATTGCAGCACCTATGAACAGACTGACCCAGAAGGGTGCTGCGTTCAGGTGGACTGAGGAGTGTGAGGAGAGCTTTCAGAAGCTCAAGTCAGCCTTAACTACTGCTCCAATTTTGGTTTTGCCTACGGGTTCAGGTTCTTATAAAGTTTATCGTGATGCCTCGAGAGTTGGCCCAGGAGCAGTATTGATGTAGGACGGTAGGGTGATTGCCTACGCATCCATACAGTTGAAGGTGCATGAGAATAATTATCCAGTGCATGATCTTGAGCTAGCAACCATTGTCCACGCCTTGAAGATTAGGCGTCATTATTTGTATGGGGTACATTGTGAGATTTTCACTGACAACCATAGTTTGCCGCATCTGCTTAAGTAGAGGGATCTAAATTTGTGTCAGAGGAGATGGTTGGAGCTTCTCAAGGACTATGATATCACTATTCTATACCATCCGGGGAAGGCCAATGTAGTGGCCGATGCCTTGAGTCGCAAAGTAGAGAATTTGGGGAGTCTAGCATATCTTCCAGTAGTAGAGAGACCATTAGCCCTTGATGTTCAGGCTCTAGCGGGCCAGTTGGTAAGATTGGATCTATCAGCGCCTCGTCGGGTATGGGCTTGTGTAGCCTCCAGGTCTTCTCTTTATGAACGGATCAGAGAGCGCTAGTATGATAACCCACACTTGCTCGTTCTTCAAGATAGGGTCCGACGAGGTGATGACAGGGATGTAGTTATTGGTGATGATGGGGTTATGAGGATGCAGGGTCGGGTTTGTGTGCCCAATGTGGATGGGCTTCGAGAGTTGATTCTAGCAGAGGCCCATAGCTCGCGGTATTCTATCTATCCGGGTGGCGCAAAAATGTATCAGATCTGAGACATCATTATTGGTGGAGGCGGATGAAGAAGGATATTGTTGAGTTTGTAGCTTGGTGTCTCAACTGTCAGCAGGTCAAGTATGAGTATCAGAGGCCAGGTGGGTTGCATCAGAGGTTGGATATTCTGGACTAGAAGTGGGAGCGGATCACGATGAACTTTGTAGTTGGACTCCCACGGACTTCGAGGAAGCTCGATGCTATATGGTTTATTGTGGCTGACCAAGTTCGTGCACTTCATTCCTGTTGGTACTACCTATTCTTCGGAGCGGTTAACTGAGATTTACATCCAGGAGATTGTACGATTGCATGGTGTTCCAGTTTCTATCATTTCTGACAGAGGTACTCAGTTCACATCTCAGTTTTAGAGGGTCGTGCAGAAAGAGTTGGGTACTCAGGTCGATTTGAGCACAACATTTCATCCTCATACGGACGGACAGTTAGAGCGCACTATTCAGATTCTGGAGGACATGTTGCGTGCTTGTGTCATTGATTTTGGGGGTTCATGGGACCAGTTTCTGCCACTCGTGGAGTTTTCATATAATAACAGTTATCATTCGAGTATCCAGATGGCTCCGTATGAGTCTTTATATGGTAGGAGGTGTAGATCTCCGATTGGTTGGTTTGAGCCAGGTGAGGCTAGGCTATTGGTCACAGACTTGGTATAGGATGCGCTAGATAAGGTGAAGTTGATTCAGGAGTGACTTCGCACGATGCAATCTAGGAAGAAAGTTATGCGAACCGGAAGGTCCGGGACGTGTTTTTTGTGGTTGAGGAGAAGGTACTGCTGAAGGTGTCACCTATGAAGGGTGTTATGCGGTTCGGGAAGATGGGCAAGTTGAGTCCCAGGTTCATTGGGCCTTTTGAGGTGCTTCAGAGAGTTGGAGAGGTGGCTTATAGACTAGCTTTTCAACCTAGCTTATCGAGTGTTCATCTGGTGTTTCATGTTTCCATGCTCCGAAAGTATGTTGGTGACCCGTCTCATGTTTTTGACTTCAGCACGGTTCATCTTGAGGGTGATATGTCATATGAGGTAGAGCCAGTGGCAATTATGGGTCGACAGGTTAGAAGGTTGAGGTCTAAGGATATAGCTTCAGTAAAAGTACAGTGGAGAGGGCAGCCGGTGGAGGAGGCCACCTAGGAGACTGAGCGAGAGATACGGAGCAGATATCCTCACCTATTTGAGACCCCAGATATGTTTCTAGACCCGTTCGAGGATGAATGTTTGTTTAAGAGGGGGAGAATGTAACGATCTGGTCGGTCGTTCCATGAAATAAGCCTTGTTTTCCCTATTCCTGCCTTATCATGTATTTCTTAGCCTATTGATGATGTGTTGGGTCAGTTGTTTCGGGTTCGGAGTGGCCGTGGTGAGAATTGAGAGACTTAGTCTGTTAAGTTAGCCTTATAGTTGGGAAAGTCAACCAGAAGTTGACTATTAGGTAAACAACCTCGGAATGCGGATTTTAGGGCTCAGATAGCTTTGTTATGAGGTTTAGGACTTATGAGTGTGTTTGGAATGCGGTTTAGAGGTCCGGAGTAGAATTAGGCTTGAATTGGCGAAATTGAGTTTTTGGCAATTTCTAGTTGGTAGTGGAAAATTAGCTATCGGGGTTGGAATGGATTTTCGAAAGTTGGAACAGGTTTGAAGCGTCATTTTTTATGTGTGTGCAAATTTTTAGGTGATTCGGACAAGTTTTAGGTAGTTTCGGGATCGTTGGTGATTTTTGGAAGTTTGAAAATCCTTAGGCTTGAATCACGGGTTGATTTGATGTTTCGGTGTTATTTTGGGTGTTTTGAGGGTTCGACTAAGTCCTGGTGATCATTTATGACTTGTTGGTACTTTTGGTTGAGGTTCCGAGGGCCTCGGGATGAGTTCGGATGGGTATCGACATGATTTTTGGTAATGTGGAACTGATAGTGTAAAGCTATCTACTTTCCCACACCTGCGGAAGGGGGAGCCACATATGCGGTGTGGGAGCCGCAGATGCGGAGTTTGAGGGGCTAAGCTTTTTCCGCAGATGCGGAAGATTTGGTCGCGGGCGCGAGACCACAGGTGCGGGCTTAAGGACCACAGATGTGAGGTTGGATTTTTTAAATGGAATTCCGCATAAGCGCACCTGGGACCGCAGGTGCGGTTAAAAGACCGCACGTGCAGTTTCACTGGACAAAGAGTATAAATACCAACCTTCACGAAACTTGGGTTATTTCATCAAAGTTTTCATGCTGATTTGAGCTTTTTGAGAGGGATTGAAGAGGGAATCGAGGAGAAACACTTGGAGGTAATATTTTTGAGCTCAATACTCGATTCTATGTGTATTTCTAACTAATTAGACATGAAATTAGTGGGATTTAAACCCAACAATGGAGGAATTTGGGCTTATGATTTGGAGACCTTTGAGTTGGGATTTGAGGGGCCATTTGAGTTCTGATTTTGATGTTCTTGGTATGTATAGAATTGTGGAAGGATAATGATTCTTGTGATGTTATTTTTATCTAATTCGGAGACGTGGGCCCGGGGGTCAGGTTAGGCCAATTTCGGTAATTTTGGTTAATTTTAATAATTTTCGAATGAGCTTTGACCCTTATCATATATTGATGATGTAAATCTGATTTTGGTTAGATTTGGAGCAATCGGGAGACGATTCGAGAGGCAAGAGCATCGTGGATTAGTATTTGGCCGATTTGAGGTAAGTAATGATTGTAAATCTTGTCCAGAGGGTATGAAACCCCGGACTTCACGTTTCTATCATTATTTTGGAGTGGCGAACATGCTAGATGAAGAGTGTGTGTCACTGCTAGGGGATTGTCACTTGGTCCATCACGTGGAAACTATTAAGTTGCGTATTTGATTCTAAAGCATATGATAGTTCATGTTTTAAGAATATTACTATATTTTGGGTTGTACGCCATGTTTGGGGCCTTGTGCCGACCTGTTTGAACCCCTTGGGATCTTTTTACTGATATTTTCTCAATGTATTGATTTATGATTTACGCTCAGTCATATCATGCTTAATTGATTTCGAAACTCAGTATTATTCACATTATTTTGAGATATAAAATGATATTTTGGGTCGAGTACCCCATGTTATTGATAGCCCGAGTGGCTTTTTGAGAGGTTTCTGACTGAGTGAGGCCGGGGGTCTATGTTGTGAGGATATTATGTAATCAGGTTGCGCGTCGCAACATGTTACATTGTTCATGATATGTGAGAGGCCAAGATCCTGATTGATTATGCCACGAGATGGCCTGACATTAGCGCTTGGGCTGTAGGAGCCCCTCTGGAGTTTGTACACCCCCAATGAGCGCAGGTACCTACTGAGTGCGAGTGACGAGGGTCGAGTTCCGAGTGACGAGCGATTTGGGAGGCATGAGTGACTGTGAGGTTGCCCGAGGGGCTGATACCGAGTAATTGTGAGGCATGCTGAGTGACTGATGCTGAGTGATGACACGCTAGAGGGGCAGATTATGATACATGTTTTTGTCTGAAGAACTATTTATGAACTCTGTCATTTTATATATTGAATCATTTTGATTTCTATGGAAATTGTGAAAAGGTACACTTTCAAAGGATATTTTACTGAAATCGATTTTTAATGTTACAAGATATCGTATTTGTGTTCCTGAAAGAAGAATTGCATTTATTAAGAATTGATGACTGTTTTACGCGCTTCGTCTCCTTAGACATTATTTACTTTCATTACTACTGAGTTGGCGTACTCACATTACTCCCTGCACCTCGTGTGCAGATTCAGGTGTTGGGACTGAGCGCTATCTTCTTCTACACTCCCTTGGAGCCGGTTTTTGGGATTTGAGGTAGCTGTTCGGTGTCCGCAGCATACTTTGTTTCCCTTCTTGTTCTGTTACTTACTGCCTATCCTCTAGACTGGTTGCAGTATTGAGATAGTATTACCTTGTATTATTCATGGATGCTCATGATGGTTGACTCTAGGTTTTGGGGTGATGTTTTTAGATGTTTACCTACTTTGTTGCTTTGAATTGTTAAAATGGAAGAATTTTATGAAATATCGCACATCTTTTAATCTAAATGGGAAGTCTTTATGTTATTTCGTGGTAGTTTGGCTAGCCTAGTACCTTCATAGGCGTCATCCCAGCCAGCTTTGGTTTGGGGTCGTGACACCCATCCTCCCGCGGTCCACTTACCGAGGAATAGAAAGGAAGAAAGCCTTGGGATGTGACCTTAACCTAAGTGTTTGCCTAATGGTTCAAATATATTAACACTTGTTTTGTTGATTGGGGTGTATTGTATCTTTCAACTCTATATTACCCACTCAATACCTCTCGGTCAAAGAGTGATTTTGCCCAATTTGACTTTCTCAAGCCCAAATGGGTATCAAACTAAATAGTTTCTATGAGCTCAAGTTGGGTTTCTCACTATCTCCAGTTTGAACCCTTTGATTAGGCTAATCAAACCCTTAATTAGACCAATTCCTTGTTAGCCAAGTTATCCTAGACTAGGTTCTTTTTTCTCAAGTAAAGACCAAGTAAAAAAGGCATGAATCAATGTTTGCAATCAGAAATTATAAAATTAAAGCATAAAGCAGGCTAATTAATCAACACTCAATCATAAACAAGCATTAAATTAAATACATATAAGGTTTACACACTAGGGTTGCGTCACAACCCTAGTAAAAAGCTAGCTACTCATAGTAAAAAAGGAAGAAAAACAAAAAGAAATACTAATTAATCTCATAATATAAGATTAAAATGATAACATATGATGTTTAAATCCTAAAATAGTCACAAACTTCCCAAAAAACCAAATTTCAACGGCTACAACAGGTCAAACTTTGAAACTTGACCTAAAAATATGATTCTCATCTATTTATAACGGCCCAAAGTTTGCTGACAAAAATGCCCCTCAAGAGGTTCTACGGTTGCACAAGTCCATGGGCAGTCCGCAGATTGTTTCAGACGGAAGGGTCTTAGACTATGCAACCGCACAATTTTGGTTTGGAGATGTAAAGCATCTTTTACGGTCTTCATGTCTTGGTCATTTGCAGACTCTCTGAACTTTGAATCATTTGTCAGTGCAGGCCTTGTTCTGTGGCTGCACAAATCATGTGTGGTTCGCAGATTAGCTAAAACTCTGTTAGTCTCTTTCGCTTGTTCAACGGCCATAGATGGAACTTTGTGGTCCGCACTTTCTTCTTCGAACTGCACTTCTTAAATTTTGCGCCCCTTCCTGCCTTGTGATTTGGAACACTCCTTTTTTGAGTTGGGTTTCATCAAGGGAGCCTAAACTTCCAACATTCCTACAATTTGCACACTTTCATTAGTTTTGTGAACATAAATCAATACTTTCGGACTAAAACAAAAGCAAAACGATGCTAATAAGTAGTCAAAATCCACACTTTTCAGGTTCCTGAACACACCTTAAAATTGGTAGGCGGAGACTCTCCTCTTTTAATACCCGTTTAAAAGAGTTGTCATATGTCGAAGCCTTCTTTCGCGAGAAAACGATGCGCCACACAAGGTTCATCAGTATCTGGTTCTTCTAGTGGCTTTCAGGTTCACAGGGTCCAATTCAGACCCCTAGTCATTTCCATTCAGATGTTACCATGAGTGTGGAGAGTTGGTCAAGTCAAGAAGTATTGCCCCATCTTCACAGAAATCCAATGCAGCAAGGAGGTCAGACTATAATTCATGTGTCGGTTGCTACACCACCCCCTTAGAAAGCATGAGGTGGAGGTCACGTAAGGCGTGGCCGTCCTAGAGGGGGAGCTCAATCTAGTGGAGGTCCAGCTAGATGCTATGCTTTCCCAAGGAGGACCGAGGTTGTTGCTTCTGATGCAGTGATTACACGTATTATTTTTATGTGGAACAAGGATGGTTCAATATTATTTGATCATGCTTCATCTTATTCATGATTCATCATATATTGCTTCTTGTTTCGATTTGCCTTATGCTTCTCTTAATGCTTCTGTGCATGTTGATACACCTGTTAATATTTCAGAATATTATTTCGTTTAGCTTCAGAAAAAAGGTTTTCTTCAAGTAATCTTGTTGTGTTGAAATGCATTGCAGGTAAAAGTAGAATAAAATAGAAAGGCTAAGATAACCTGCTTAGTCAAGTTAAGGCACTAGATGCCGTACGACTTGGGCAGAACCGAGTCGTGACAAATATTGTAAAGTCAAAAAAAATTTCTAGATTTTATTGGACTAATTTGGATATAAGAGAAGTTATTTTAGTGAATCATGGGAGCGTTTCTGCGCCAAATATGAAAAGTTGTCTCTTGAAGGATTTTTGAAGTTCTTTAAATTGGGTTTGGGGCGGGTTATTGTGATATCAAGGTCCGAACTAATTCGGACGAAGAGAAGTTATTTTAGTGAATCAAGGGTATATAGACCTCACATAAGGGTGTGAAAACTTGATTGATAAAGCAAAGTAGTAATCCTTGAATTTTAGTTTTCACTTTTCAGATCGTTCGTCATTTAGAGATATGTAGAGAAAGTTATGCACCATTTATCAAACAATATAATTAGGAAATGCAGCACATATTTGCGTTGACTGCAAAAATATTGCCCACGGGCAGCAGAGTTACTGCCAAATGCGACACAAATATATGTGCACAAGCGCAGAAATGAGATGTGCGAGCCAAAACATAGGCAACCCGAGTTTTAAGATAAAAGGGAAGTGGGCTGAGAGAAATCAGTCCCATTTTTCAAAGAAAAAATATTTTATCTCAACCCCAAGTTGTTTAGGGTTTATCCTATATAACGACCCGATCGATCGTTTTACTTTCTAGAACCTCGTTCCCCTAAATTAGACTCCCCGTATGTGATTTTACTGTTTTATGACTTGTGGGAAGGGATAGTTTGATATTTTGAGGGTTCGTGTTGAAATCGGAACATTTGGTTCCTTAAGTTAGCCTTACAAGGCTAAGTTTTACTTCAGTCAACATTTTGAGTAAACGACCTCAGAATCGGTATTTAATGGTTCCAATAGGTTCGTATGATGATTTTGGACTTGGGCGCATGCTCGGTTCGGGTTTTGGATGACGCCGAAGCGTTTCGGTGCCTAATATCAAAAGTTGGCTCTTGAAGGATTTTTGAAGTTCTTTAAATTTGGTTTGGAGAGCGTTTTGGTGATATCGAGGTCTGAATGGAATTTTGAGATCGGGAAAAGTTTTGTAATGTCATTTAAGACTTGCACGCATAATTTGGTGTCATTCCGAGTTGATTTGATAAGAATAGGACGAGCGGAAGTCTTTATAGAGTTCAATAGTTAATCAATGTGCTTTGGCGTCCGATTCATTGTTTTTTATGTCATTTCCGTGTGTTGATCACTCGAGCGAGTTTGTATGAGGTTATTAGACTTGTGTGGGTAGGTTGTGTGGAGCCCCGAGGGCTGGGGGGAGTTTCGAACGTTCGGAAGGAGTTGAAAACACTTCAGTTTTCTGGTGTTGAGTACTGGTGCTGCATGTCTCGCAAATGCGAGAAATTATTCGCATTTGCGATCCTCGCATTTGCGAGAAGAGTTTCACATTTGCGAAGAAGCTCGACTTGGGCAGTGTTCGCATTTGCGACACCTGAGCCGCATTTGCGACCTCAACAGTGTTTGCATTGAGACACATTTGTCACATTTGCGACCCCAGCTGCTGAACTCCAGGTTCGCATTTGCGATAGGTTTGTCGCATTTGCGAACCCAGTGTCGCAAATGCGACATTAGAGGCATGTGCCCAGCTCATTTAATGCGGGACTTAGACCATTTATCTCATTTTCTTTCATCTCTTGGGCGATTTTTGGAGCTTTTGGAATAGGGGTTTCACCTAGCCCTTTGAGGTAAGTAATTCCTATACAACATGAGTTAATACATAAATTATGGGTAGATTAACATGTAAAAATTGGTCAAATCAAAGGTTTAGACAAAAACCTAGTTTTTGAGTAAAAATGGGATTTGACTACGAACACGGATTTGGAATTTGATGAAAATCACATATTTATGTTCCTAAGGTTATGGGTAACAATTTTCTTCTAAAGTTTCCAGAATCCTGGCATGTGGGCCCGGGTGTGAATTTTAGGAATCTTGCATTTATAGTTGGGGAATCACTTTAATAGTTGGGATATAAAATTTTGGGCGTAAATTGTTTAATTAATCTAATATTTGACTCGTTTCGAGTCGTTTGGCACAAAATTTTGAGGTTTGAGCACAACCTTGGACCGGAAGTAGGCCTTGAGATGAGGTAAGTCTCCTTTCTAACCT
This sequence comes from Nicotiana knightiana, assembly GCA_005239525.1. Taxonomy (NCBI): domain Eukaryota; kingdom Viridiplantae; phylum Streptophyta; class Magnoliopsida; order Solanales; family Solanaceae; genus Nicotiana; species Nicotiana knightiana. The sequence continues at coordinate 19,087 of ML385148.1, read as the reverse complement.
TGTAAGAGGGAAATTACCCCATAGATGAATTAACTAGCATGTATGTCTATTTGTGGGGGGCTATGTGCGTACGAAGTGACGAGAGTCCGTGCGTAACTACTAATTATATTATTGTTCGGGTAATCTAGGACCCATATCATGCTATACTTGAAATGATTGCACCCTTACTTCTTAATTGGATTGCTTAAATCATATTTCCAAAAATTGTAAAGGAATTTCAAAGGGATAAGTTTCACTTATTTGCAGTTATGAATAGAACACTTGACTATTATTGAAAAACTTGTGTTTCTTTAAAGTGTTTTCTATTAGTTGAGCCGGCCGAATGCCTCGGTAGCAGATAGATGCATCTATGGTTCGTGTCGTTCAACCCTTCGGAAGTGCACATTTTAAATATTATTATATTGGTTCGGGCCGTACGACCTAGCATTATTTGCGCATGATAACTCTTGGGATTTTGATAACTGATATTGCTTCAATGTTTGATGAAAGATAAATTTGGGAATTATAATTGAGAAAAAGGATATTTATCTTATCTTGTGGTTGAGTTTTAGTATATTTCTTGCAATCCATGCTTAGTTATAATTTTGACTTATTATTATTAGCCTTAGTATGGGTCAAAGTTGACCACTCGTAACTACTTCTTCGAGGTTAGACTGGGTACTTACTGGGTACATATTATTTTATGTACTCACGCTATATTTCTGCACTTAACTGTGCAGGATCTGATGCAGGTGCATATGGATATCCGTCAGGTGCGCATACTTTATCCTAGTTCGAGATTTCATGATGAGCTGCCCTGCCGAGCCGTTCAGTAGCATGTCGGAGTGTCTCTATTGTTTTGTTTCTGTCTATTCTATTTTAGATAGTAGGGTAGACATCTTTTGTATATTCTACTAGTTTTTCACATGCTTGTGGCACTAGATCTTGGCATACATTAGTAGACCGATAATTTTTGGTTTTGTTCCTATGAATATAAATTCTTCTAGCTGCTCTCATTTATTAACATAAATTTATTTCTCATTAAATCTTTTAAATTAAGAAACATTACTACATGGAAAATTCGTAAAAATGGAAAATGATTAGGTTATTCGTTGTTGGCTTTTCTAGCAATGGTGCTGGACGCCATCATGGCCTGATATGGAATCAGGTCGTGACATCCAACCACCAAAGAAGAGTTTCAAATACGATCAAAGTTGCATTACTAATTGTAGGCAAATATTCTAACAAGAAACCATTTTGGAATCACTAGGTTATCAACAAGAAGAAGGTTTTTCATTAAACCATGGATATTGCTAATCGTTGTAATCTTTGTAAGCCCTCAATTGTGGTTGTCAGAAAAGACTGTTTCTCCTAGAAGCAAATACGAAAGTTTAGATTTTTACGAACCGAAGATAATTGAGAAAATTCAACCTGAGATTTTTGAAGTTGAAAATTATGGAACTTCTAGAATTAATTCCCTTAATTAATTTTATAGAGATTGGGATGAGGAGTTAAATTAGTTGGATTGGAGTAAAAAAAAAAATTATTCAAAAGGAAGAAATCAAGGTGAGTTGAGACTTGTTTATATTAAATTTCTTACCAAGTCATGTTCTCTAGATGTTCGATAAAATATTTTAGAACGTTAGTGTGAGTTTACTTAGAACGGGTGAACTTACATTATCCATACTGAAATTCTTTTGTTATTCAACGATTAAATTTTGTTGCATGATAGTTTATTCTATAATATTAGAAATTGTTTCATGCTTAAATTCATGATTGCTAGGAGAATGTTTTAGACAACATAAAAGTATGTTATTACTTATATTTCATTTTGATTATCAGAATGACTTGCAAATTGACTGTTTTATTTTTAAAGAATAAATGTTGTTCCAAAGTGTCATTTAAAGTATTCAAAAATAGAATTAGATCCAAGAATCACAAAAAAAAATTTCAAAAAATATTTTGGGATTTTCCTTAGAATTCTAAGAAGATCTCATAACCTCTAATGTTTTATATTACCCCGAAACTACTCGTATAAAAATAGGAGATTAGTGTGCCGTTGATTCGGAAACTATGACAACAATGTCCTGTTAAGGTACACGAACGCGAGTATGCTATAACCTTGAACTGTGAGGAACTACAGTAACTAGAAAATAGAACTGGGATCGTTTTACCATATTGATCACATGGTGACATTTTCAGAATCAGGATATGAAAATATGTCAAAAAATAATGGTATTCCACAGCAAAAGAAATAGAAAATTTACGAGAATTATTTTAAAATTTTCCATTGCTTATTCATTTAAGTTTTACATATTGTTTCGGAAGAAAAAGAAAGAAAGAAAAAAGAAAGAAATGGTTTTTAGGGAGATTATTGAAGTTGATTTTTCTGGGATGATTTATTGACTGTAAATGCTTATGCTTACAAAATGTTTTTAGAATATCATATCATGCATCAATGTTTTCTCTAAGGCTTGCTCCAGCTCTAATCAGGAGAATGTGAGACTCACTGATTACTACTGTGGCGTATTGACGTTCTCTTTTTGGGAATATATCAATGTAGGCATAAGTTTTATCGGCAACTTGGACACGAACTACGATATTCTCCTCACTACCTGTTATTGGTGAGCTCCACATTTATTTCCTGTAGCGACTCTTTATTCCTATTGTGTTATCTTTTATATATTTAGATATCTTGCGAATTAGCGAGAAATTTTGTATCTTGAGCAGTCAAACAGCTCCTAAATTCAAAGGCTTCATAGAGGGTATTAGAAATGAATCATGAATGTTCACTTTGCATTATATTTGCTTTTGAATGTATTTAAAAGAAAATAAAGAATTAATTTTCAGAATATAATTTCATTTAAAGCGTCGTAGAAAAAAGGTTTTTCAGATATTCTTGGATTGTGTTGAAATACATCACATAATAAAACTAGATCAGAACAGAAAAATCAAGATAGTCTGCTCGGTCAAGTTAAAGCAGTGAGTGCTGGTTACGACTTGATCAGAAATCAAATCTATGAAGTTGTATTAGTAGAGTCTTGGTTATCGTTGTGAGCACCCCACATCTAAAAACGAGGGACTACAGACATCAAAGAAAAATTCAAATTCTTTCTTGTTTTGGATCGTGTGTCAAAGCCTAAAGTGAAAATCAAACTACAACTTATATCGATCAATGGAATGATTGACATACACAATGTAATTAGAGAATTTTAAAAGAAATACTAACCGATCATCACAAGTTACTAGAGATATAACGACCCAGCCGGTCGTTCCGAGAGTTTAGCCTCGTTTTCCCCATCTCTGCTTCATTTTATGTTCTTCAGCTCATTTATGTTGTGTTGGGTTGGTTGGCTCGGGTTCGGAGTAGTTCTAGAGAGAATTGAGACACTTATAGCCTGTTTGGCCAAGCTTTTTTTTGGGCCAAAAGTGTTTTTTTTGGCCAAAAGCACTTTTGGCCAAAAATTGAGGTGTTTCGCCAAGCTTTTGGAAGGAAAAAAAGTGTTTTTGAGGAGAAGCCGAAGCAGTTTTGGAGAAGCAGAAAAAGGTAGCTTCTCTCCAAAAGCACTTTTCTGAGAAGCACTTTTGAGAAAAATACACTTAGAAACAGTTTTCAAAAGCTTGGCCAAACACTAATTACTGCTTAAAAGTGCTTTTCAAATTAATTTGCCAAACACAAACTACTTCTCACCAAAAGCACTTTTTTAAAACGTACTTTTGAGAAAAGCACTTCCCAAAATAAGCTGATTTTAGAAACTTGTCCAAATGGGCTATTAGTCTCTTAAGTTGGGAGAATAGTTGGAAAAGTCAACCAGAAGTTGACTTATAGGTAAATGATCTTGGAATGTGATTTTGAGAAATTCTTTTGGGGATTTGAATGGCCATTTGTCGTCGAATTTTGATGTACTTGGTATGTATGAACTCGTGAGAGTGTAAGGATTCTAGTTTTATGATTTTTATCGGATTCCGAGATGTGAGTCCGGGGGTCGGGTTTGGCTGAATTCGGAATTTGTGATGTAATTTAATAATTTTGATGTGGGGTTCGCTTCTTTAGCATATATTAATGATATAATACTGATATTGGTTAGATTCAGGGCGATTTGTGGCCGAGTCGAGCGGCAAGGGCATTGTGGAGTAGAGTATTGGCTTGATTGACGTAAGTAACGCTTCCAAACTTGGTTCTGAGGGTTCAAAACACAAAATTATGTGATTAGAATTTGGTGACCCACATGCCAAGTGACGGGCGTGCGGGCGTGCACCGTGAGACTTGTGACCTAGTTCATTCCATGGCACCGTTTAGTTGTTATTTCTTGTTGATATTTGTGCTTCTATCTATGTGATTAAAGTAAATATGTTGGAAATCATGCTAGATATTATGTTAAGGCTTTACGCCGATCCTGTTGAGACCCGAGCGGTCGTGTTAATGCAAATCGTGCTAGAAATCATGCTAGACGTTATGTTAAGGCTTCACGCCGACATTGTTGAGACCCGAGTGGTCATTTATTGCTGTCATCACATGTGTTTCATTGACATTATATACTCAGTCCTATCATCGCATACCATATCATGTCTCAGTCTCGGTAATTGTTGTTTTACACATTATATCATTGATTCAGGCTAGTTCATGCATTGTGAGCCCATGTGAGCGAGACTGGAGAGTGATGACTCCGTGAGGCCGAGAGCCTGATATTGAGTGAAAGTTGTGGGACCGAGATGCACACCGCAGCATGTTGTATTGATTATGCTTGGATCTGGCTTATGTTAGCGTTTGGGCTGTAGGAGCCCCTCCGGAGTCTGTAACACACCCCCAGTGAGCGCAGTGATATTTGAGGGATGGATCTTCCCTGGACATGGATCATGTACGAAGTGATATTTGAGGGATGGATCTTCCCTGGACATGGATCTTGTCCGAAGTGTTTATGTTCGGAGATGGATGGTCTCCATGAGGCTGGTTTGGCATGTTTTTCCCTGGGCCGTCGAGCCATATACAGTACATAGTGGTGTGAGATGTATCATTATCTGGAGATGGATCTTCTCCATTGGGGTTGGATCGGCCTTCCTCAATACTGAGTGACTTCTGTCTGATTTGTATATAATCTGGGATAGATCTTCCCTGGGCCATGCGAGCCATATACAGTACTGAGCGGACGAGTATTTGAGAGTGGCGGCGCATTGTGCATTTCATACTGTTGATGCATTAGCATGTAAAATACATTGAGTTATATATGTTATATTGTTCATAACCGTACTTCTCTTATCACCTTGAGTTGTCTAATTAATTGAAAGCATGCCTAAATTTCTGTACATTGGTTATGTTGTAAATGTGGACGTTTAGTCCGTCACTACCTCTCAGCCCACAGTTTGGTCTTGTTACTTACTGAGTTGGTGTACTCACGTTACCCCCTGCACCTTGTGCGCAGATCTAGGTATCTCTGGCCGTGGTAGTGCCACTTGATCATTTTGGATGCGGATCATTATTGGAGAGGACGAGGTAGCTGCTTGGAGATCACAGACCCGCCTATCTCTTTCCCTATCTTCCTTGTGTTTTTTTATTGATTATTTCCAGACAAAGTTGTCTTGTTAAATTTTGGGAACAATCGTAGTATTTGCTCATGACTGAGTGACACCAGATTTTGGGATTTCTCTTTTTACAGTATTTTGGGTTTGAATCTATCTTTTATTTCGGTTCTCCTCTGAAGAAAAAGGGTAATATTTAAATCTTGTCATGATAGAAATCGAATTGTTTAAGATTGTAGGCTTGCCTAGTTCCACGATAAGCGCCATCACGGCCGGGTTGGTTTTGGGGTGATGATAAGTTGGTATCAGAGCCTAGGTTACATAGGTCTTACGAGTCATGAGCAGGTTTAGTAGAGTCTTCCAGATCAATATGGAGATGCCTGTACTTATTTTCGAGAGGTTGCGGAACCCTTAGGAAAAATCCCACATTCTTTAATTCTTGTCGTGCTAATTCATTATTCAGCCAAAAGTGTAACTCTTTAAATTCCTTCTGTGTATTCGAATGCGCGCGTGAGCGCTCGGTATCATCTGTGCATCGACAGCTTGTGATTTTCATGGATGAGGGAGAGATGTGATTTCTTTTGCATATTGATATGGGCCAGTCTGGAGGACTTGAGGCCGAGTTTTTTCTGTAGCTTGAGTGCTGAGATTTTGATTGTGTGAGCACGTGCACGTGGGACTTATATGTCCGTTTGTGTTCTTATTGGTGGGATTTTTGTGACTAGATGACTATGTGAGGAGTGTGATTCGATGGTGAGATGTGTTCATATTGTTTGATTGTGACAAAAAGAATTGGCTAGAGATGTAGAAAGAACCATTGAGTGTTTGACTTCTGTCTTGAGTTAGCCTATGGCCTCGAGCTTTGAGTGCATTGAAGGACCTCTCATGTAGTGTAGTTGTGGAGTGAAGTGGATCTTCATATTGTGTTATGAGTTCAACGGTGAATGCGAGATTTGCGGATGATTTGAGATAATAGATGGTTTGTGTATATGAGCTAATGGAGGATTTAGTTGAATCTCACTGCGGTATGGTGGCCGTGANTGCTTGTCTTGATCTATGGCTTTGAGCCAAGTGGGGGGAGGGGGTCTGATAATGATAAGTTAGTTGCACGATTAGGTGTTGTGTTGATTTCAGTTCGAGGTATTCTAGTGAATCCGTTATGACCTTACAAAGGACTTGAACCCCCCTTGACACGAGTATTGTATTATAACCTATTGGGAAAATGGGTTCTATTGAATGATTGAGTAGTATCGGTAAAAGGTGTAGTGTGTGTGGAGAAGGAACTTGCTTGGTTGTTTAGGAGTGTGGGTTACTCCCTTGGGTGTTTATGTTTTAATGGGGGCACAAGTCGTTCGATCTGTATGATTAGTTTAATTGAAAATTTCGTAGAGTGGGTGACTCTCGAGAATGGTTCTGATGGATTCAAGGTTTATGTATAACAATTTGGAATCTTCAAGATGTGTTTTTGGGTAGAAACTAAGATTTTCATTGGAAGGTCTCAAACTTGTGGCATTTCTATATTATTATGGATTCTACATTCTGGTATATTGAAAGGGAAAATAGCTTAAATTCATCGAAAGTCTCTTTAGAGTACGTATTTGAGATGTGGTACTTTGGGGTGCTTAAAACATATTCAATGATTTATGAGCCTTAGGGCGATGTAGTATTGTGCTAGGGTCCCGCGTGGTGATTTCTGGTTGAGGATTGTGGTATTATGGCAAGGAGAAGTATCAATTCGAAGGTAAGTCAGAAGGAACTTGGATAAATAGGACAGCTTGGCAGTAGGTCGAATTGGCATGGTAAGGGATATGATTAGTTCTTTGGGTGTTTATGAAGTAATGCGTTTTTGCAGGTGCTTCGAGGCAATGCTCTTGGGTTTTGACGGCCTGCGTAGCTTGGTTGAACTAGAAGTATTCAGTTGATGGTTTGGTTTTGTGAAAATGGGATGCAGAGGGTCCTGGATGGCTTCCACCACGGTTAGAGATGTATATTTCCTACTGGTATGAGGAGCATGTGATGTATAGTGATTTTGGTTCCAAATGGGATCAAACGGAAAGTGTTTGGCTAGTTGAGTGCGTAGTTGCTCGTGTCTCGGAATGGATTATGAATTTCTCATAATTATCATAGGATGGCATGGTGTATGCAGTATGTTATGTAGGGTTGAGATTTGCACGTGTGAGGTCACGGTTCAGTTCTGGAAGGAAGGTCATAAATTCTTAGGCAGCATAGGCAGTTTCAGATGACTAGGTAAATGATATCACTAGTTGGTATGGCTTGATGAGGGTATACATTTCAGAGAGGGAAATGTGTTTGTGTTAAGGGTGCTTCATTGGTATTACGACCTCTCTTGTTGGATCGATTGCTGATATTCGGGTTTTCTTGGTGTGCAGAAGAGTTATAGGGGTATCCCTCGTGGAATGATTGAGTATTTGAGGTATGTTACATATTCGAGCGGTGGAGTTGGGATCAAATATGGTGATTCATGCACTTCAGGAACTTCGAGACTAAGAGTTATCTATCTATTGCGGGTGGCCAGAGTTGATTTAGGGTTCATTACTAGGCCCAGTATGGGTGTGTGTTCTACACCGGGTCGAAATTGTTGACTCCAAATTTCTATTGTTGAGGGATGCATCATTATATTATCATTGATTTTATTCTTGTTCTGGAGTGATCTTTGATTTACCCTTCGATGTTGCGAGGAGTTGTGATTGTTAGTTATATGCACATATGGTGCGGATCTATTTGGGCTTTATAGAGGGATATGATTAAGGTAAGTAATTAGGTATTGCGAGATTTAGACGTATTGGTTAGGTTCTTTCGGGTTCGTGTGGCATGGTATCGCCCGATTCCCCGTGGTTATGGAAATGCACTTTGAGTACTTGATGACGAATTGCACATGGTTATTGATTTTGAGCAAGGTGGCTCGAAGTATTTCATGTGGACCAGTGTTTGGATGGAGCCGCTCATTGCAGCGAAGTTATGTGGAGGTATGATCCTTCGAGTTAGATTCGTGTGTTCTGGTTCTACGATGTGTGATGGGTTCTCAGAATTGTGTTGTGGTGATACTGATTAGCTTTCGGTACAACTCTCGCAGTGGATTCACTTTTTCCATGATTTGAGTACATTTGGGGTGTTGTATATTTGTGTATGGACTGCACGGGTTGTGGATTTCGGCTGTATTGATACGTCACATCACTAGAGTGGTTATGGTAGATGAGAAGAGGTCGTCAGACCTGGAATGGGTGCTACCGAGTATGGTCATGGTATATTTGGGAGGATATTGATGCTGATCGACTTAGAAATTTTGCTATATTTCATGTCGAAGAGAAGGAGTTCCATCACATGTTGATCCGATGAATGGTTACTAGTTTCTGTGTGTTTCTTTCATCATTGGTAGTATATGAAAGTGTTAGAACGAGGCTTTTCTTGATAAAAGGTTATTTACCGGTATTGGGTGATTTTGAGGGGCTATTGTGATTAGGTATTATCGCTATGAGAGTTTGAGTCATATGGTATTTCATGTGATTACATATTGGGTTACAGATATGGATTGATACAGCGTGTTCAGACTTATTCAGTTTATAGATGTGGGACTTTGATCTTATAAGTTATTTCAGAAGTGGAAATTTGGTCCTAAGGTCTATGGGTTAGGTTGGATTACGAAATTTCAGCTATGTTGTGCTATTGGACCTGTGTGGGATAGGGTGACGTGGGATCACCCCCGATATGTGTGTGGTCAGGCTATTCGGCGAAGTGATGGCTTTTGGAACAACTCTTGGCATGTTCGAGGATGAACGTATGTTTAAGTGGGGGACAATGTAACAACCCGGCCGGTCGTTCCGAGATTTTAGCCCCGTTTTCCCTGTCTCTACTTCATTTTGTGTTTAGCTCATTTATGTTGTGTTGGGTTGGTTGGCTCGGGTTCGGAGTGGTTCTGGAGAGAAATGAGACACTTAGTCTCTTAAGTTGGGAGAATAGTTGGAAAAGTCATCCGGAAGTCGACTTAAAGGTAAATGATCTCAGAATGTGGTTTTGATGGCTCGGATAGCTTCGTCAAGTGATTTGGGACTTATGAGTGTGCTCGTAATGTTTTTCGGACGTCCGGAGTAGAATTATGCTTGAATTAGCGAAATTAGAGTTTTGGTGATTTTCGGTCGGCTGTGGAAAATTAGCTATCAGGGTCGGAATGGAATTCCGAAAGTTGGAACAGGTTCGTAATGTCATTTTGGAGGTGTGTGAAACTTTTGAGGTCATTCGGATGCGGTTTGGGTGGTTTCGACATCGTTGGCGAAATTTGGAAGTTTTTAAGTTCTTAGGCTTGAATCCGAGGTTGATTTGGTGTTTTGGCGTTGTTTTGAGTGGTTTGAAGGCTCGACTAAGTTTGAATAAGGTTATGGGATGTGTTTGCATATTTGGTTGAGGTCCCCAAGGGCCTCGGGTGCTCTTCGGGTGGTTAACGGACCAATTCTTGGTTTCAGAAGTTGGCAGATTTTTGCTAGTGTTCTGTTCTGGTGTTCTTATATGCGATCGCGTGGGAAAGTTCATGATCGCGTAGGCTTAGCTGGGAGCAGCTAGGAGTTTTTCTATGCAATCGCATGAGAGAGTGGCCTTTGTGCTTTGCGAAGGCGTGGTGAGGTTCGCGTAGGAGTTACGGGGCGAGTGAAGCTGAGGAGTTTGTGTTATGCGAACGCGTGTAGGAGCATGTGATTGTGTGTGGCTGTGTTGCATTGAATCGCGATCGCATGTGATAGTTGGCGATCGCGTAAGGTTAATTAGGGGCTGTGTCATTTGTGCTTCGCGATCAATGGGAATTAACGTGATCGCACTGAATAAAGGACCTGGGCAGAATGTTTAAGTTCAAAAACAAGAGTTTTAGGCCATAACTCCATAATACATTACAGAGCTCGGGATAAGACGAAATTGGAGGAGATTTTCAGTAGAGTGATTGGGTTAAGTGTTCTTCACTCATATTTGGATTAATTCCACGATTTATTCTTTAATTTCATCATTTAATTTGGGAAATTCGGGTGAAAACTGGGAGAAAATCTTGAGAAATTCTATTGGGGATTTGAATGGCCATTTGTCGTCGTATTTTGATATATTTCGTATGTATGGACTCGTGAGAGTGTAAGGATTCTAGTTTTGTGATTTTAATCGGATTCCGAGACGTGGGTCCGGGGGTCGGGTTTGGCCGAATTCGGGATTTGTGATGTAATTTGATAATTTTGATGTGGGCGTTGCTTCTTTCGCATATATAAATGATATAATACTGATTTTGGTTAGATTCGGGGCGATTTGTGGCCGAGTCGAGCGGCAAGCGCATTGCGGAGTAGAGTTTTTGCTTGGTTGAGATAAGTAACTCTTCCAAACTTGGTTATGAGGGTTCAAAACACCGAACTACGTGTTATGTGATTAGAATTTGGTGAAGCACATGCCAAGTGACAGGCGTGCGGGCGTGCACCGTGAGACTTGTGACCTGGTTCATCCCATGGCACCGTTTAGTTGTTCTTTCTTGTTGATATTTGTGCTTCTATCTGTGTGATTAAAGCAAACATGTTGGAAATCATGCTAGATATTAAGATTAAGGCTTTACGCCGATCCTGTTGAGACCCGAGCGGTCATCTTAATGCAAACCATGCTAGAAATCATGCCAGACATTATGTTAATGCTTCACGCCGACATTGTTGAGACTCAAGTGGTCATTTATTGCTGTCATCACATGTGTTTCATTGACATTATATACTCAATCCTGTCATCGCATATCATATCATGTCTCAGTCTCGTAATTTTTGTTTTAGACATTATATCATTGATTCGGGCTAGTTCATGCATTATGAGCCCATGTGAGCGAGACTGGAGAGTGATGAATGAGTGAGGCCAAGAGCCTGATATTGAGTGACAATTGTGGGATCGGGTTGCACGCCGCAGCATGTTATGTTGATTATGCCTGGATCTGTCTTATGTTAGCATTTGGGCTCTGTAACACACCCCTAGTAAGCGCAGTGATATTTGAGGGATGGATCTTCCCTGGACATGGATCTTGTCCAAAGTTTTTATGTTCGGATATGGATGGTCTCCGTGAGGCTGGTTTGACCTGTTGTTCCCTGGGCCGTCGAGCCATATACAGTACCTAGTGGTTGTGAGATGTATCATTATCTAGAGATGGATCTTCTCCATAGGGCTAGATAGGCCTTCCTCAGTACTGAGTGACTTCTGTATGATTTGTATGTATTCTGGGAAGGACCTTCCCTAGGCCATGCGAGCCATATACAATACTGAGCGGACGAGTATTTGAGAGTGGGAGCGCATTGTGCATTTCATACTGCTGATGCATTGGCATGTACAATACATTGCGTTATATATGTTAAATTGTTCAGAACCGTACTTGTCTTATCACCTTGAGCTGTCTAATTAACTGAAAGCATGCCTAAATTTCTATAAATTGGTTATGTTGTAAATGTGGAGGTTTAGTCTGTCACTACCTCTCAGCCCACAGTTTTGGCTTGTTACTTACTGAGTTGGAGTAATCACGTCACCCCGTGCACCTTGTGTGCACATCTAGGTATCCCTGGCCATGGTAGTGCCAGTTGATCATTTTGGTTGCGGATCATTTTCGGAGAGGACGAGGTAGCTGCTTGGCGATCGCAGACCCGCCTATCTCTTTCCCTATCTTCCTTGTGTATTCTTATTGATTATATCCAGATAATGATGTCCTATTAAATTTTGGGAACAGTTGTAGTATTGGCTCATGACTTAGTGACACCAGATTTTGGGATTTCTCTTTTTACAGTATTTTGGGTTTGAATCTATCTTTTATTTCGGTTCTCCTCTAAAGAAAAAGGGTAATATTTAAATTTTGTCATGATAGAAATCGAATTGGTTAAGAGTGTAGGCTTGCCTAGTTCCACGATAGGCGCCATCACAACCGAGTTGGTTTTGGGGTCGTGACAAGAGATATGTAAAGCAAGGCATTAATTTCTTTTAAGGGAGAACGTAGGCTGAAGTCGGGAACCGATAGAGATTAGTGTGCTTGCAACGACGCAATATCACAATCCAAAATCTCACCAGAACCGTGATAGTACCTAACATTGCTTCCTAGGTAAGACAAAAACCAATATGCTTAAATAAAATTCAATAACAATAGTAAAGTCTCAAATGCGAAATAATATAATTAAATAAAGTCAAAATAGCGATACAACTGTAAACCCTCTCAAAATCTGGTGTCATCGAGTGCATGAGCTCTATCTAATACTAAGTACAAACTCTAAATAAAATACAATATTGTCTGGAAGACTGAACAGTAAGAACATAAGGTAAATGAGGGAACTTCACGGCTCATAAATGGAACATCAGTGCTACCTCAAAATCTCCAAACTAATTTGGATACAGCTAACCGGAAACCGCCGCTATGAGCAACACCTCAAACTGCACAAGCAGTGTAGAGTGTAGTATGAGTACAACTGACATATGTACTCAATAAGTAGTAAGCTTAACCTCTGGCTGAAAGCAATGATAAGCTTGGCAAGGTTCGATGCTCACTTTCCATAGCTAACAACAACAATAAAAGCAGAATAATAGCATGTAGGGGAAAAGCAACTCAAATAATAACATGTCAACTCTAACACAATAAGAAGAGAAATAGGCATGCTTTTCAGGAATATAAATCAAGGAGTCAACGCTTTCTACAGAAATCACTTAGTCAGAGATTAATCAAGGTAAACTGTGATTTCAATCTCTAAAAATCAAGTAGAAATATCCCATATCAAATAGCATGAGAAAAATACAATTTATGTCTACATGTCAAATATACATGACAAATTAACAATTTTACAGATAAATCATCATGTATAAACAAATATCAGTACATTCATAGTGCCTGGCACAAGTATCCCTTAGACATACTCTCAACATTCTCACGATGCCAGGCTCAATGGACCTGAATCATACGCTTGAGTTCACCACAGTCAATGTTATTTATAAACATACTCAGGTAAAAAATTTAACGACTCCAGTAGGTTCGTATGATGTTTTTTGACTTGCACGCATCTTTGGTTGGGATTCCGGGTGATCCGGGGGCATTTCAGTGCATTATGTAAAAATTGACAAAAATTGAGTTTCAAGTTGAAAATATTGAGCTTTGATGATCGATTCTTCATAATTCATGTTATTATAATGATTTGAGTTAGCAAGAAAGTTCATATGATTTTATTATACTTGTGTGCATGTTCGAATTAGAGCCGGATAGCGCTCGAGTGAGTTTTAGATGTATTTTGGATAATGTTGCAAATGCTTAAGCAAAACCGCTACTGGTGTGAAGTTACAAGTCTTGCATTTCTGAGAACATGATCGCAATTGCGAGCCACGCATTTGCAATGTCAGGCTCACAAATGCGAAAGTGGACTAGGACTAAAGATTTCGCAAATACGAATATAGGACTGCATTTGCAAACAGGGAGGTGGTCGCATTTTTGATCCAGGAGTCGCATCTGTGACATTAAGTAGGGACAAGCAGTTGAACAAAAGCAAAGCTTAGTTCGCATTTGCGATGAAGGGGTCTTCCGCAAATACGAAGGGTAAGTCTCATTTGCGACATTTGTGGGTCTGTTGCAATGGTCACTTTTGCGATCAGTTTTTCGCTATAGCTGACATTGCAACTGTGAACAAGAGTTCGCAATACGACGTCTGCATCTGGGTAAAAGTTGGGAAAAACGGGACTTGGCTCAGTTTACACCATTTTTAAACCCCAAGCTCTCTAGATATGATTTTTGGAGAGGATTTCCTTTCCAAAATCATTGGTAAGAAACTTTAAATAGTTTTCAATCAATTCGATATACTTTTCCATGAGTTTTAACATCAAATCTATGAATTTGAAAACAAAAATTAGGGGTTTTGGGTAGAATTTAGGAATTTTATAAAACTGAGATTTAGACCTCGAATTGAGGTCATATTTTGAAACAAATCACATAATCGGGCTAGGAGGTGAATAGGTAATTAGGATTTAGTTGGAATCTAGGATTTTGATCAAGCGATCTTGGGGTTGATTTTTTCAAATATGATCGAAATTGAATATTTTTCATTCATGAGTTGTTTCTAAATCTTGTTTTGAATTTTTTGAACGATAATTGGCTAGATTCGATTGGTATGGAGTCTTGTTCAAAAGGAAAAGTTGTGGTTGATTGTTGACTCATTTAGGAAAGAGTTAAATTTCTTGATTAACCTTGATTTGAGGGAGGTAAGGTAGAATCGTGTCTATTTGTTATGTGAATTAAGTGTTGGGGCGGCATATATGCAAGGTGACGAGTGTATATGCGGGGGTCATGGGATAAGCATGCATGTAGAACTTGCCTTACTTGTACCATGTTAACTTGATTATTGTGTCTTTATGCCTTAGATAGATTGTCAATTCTTTGATTACTCGCTTTCAAGTTACTACATATATAGAGATTATTGTGATATTGGGTGTTGAAAATGTGGAAATTGTTGAGTGGTTGTTGCCCTAATTGTGGAAAGATTCTTTAGTGACGAGTAGAGTTCAATACTATTGTTAAATTTGATTTTTATTCCACCTTGCTTGGTATTGTGTTGTATTAATTTCTTGGTGAGCAAGAGTGAAAAGAAACAAGGGTATTGGTGTGCCTTGTTTTCATATTTATATCGTTGCTTGAGTGAACGTGAGGCTAAAGCATGAATGGTGATGTCGTGCACATGCTTAGTTACATTATATGGTAAGGATGAGAGTGCACGAAGGGTGATGTCGTGTAATTTATTGACTTTATTACTTTGACTTGATATTTGGAATGTCGACTCGACTTGATGGTTTCGGTATTTAGTCTAATAGAGGTTTACTTGGTGATTATTACTTATTGTCCCCACCCTAGTGTTACTTTGATGCTTTATTTGTTGCTATGTTGCTCTATGTGTATAACTGTACAGGTTTTTAGTAGGTGTATTGTCTTAGCCTTGATCACGCTCAACTATGTCTAATAAAAGACTAAACGGGCGTTGCAAATATAATCTGGGGTATTAAGCCCAGAGTCGATCCCACAGGGAATTTACATATCAATCAAGTCTTTAGAGTACACAACTTTTACTCAATCAATTCTCTCAAGACTTTTTAATATAAATTGGTGATGTTTTACTAATTCTACTGACAATAATAATAACTAGAAATTAATACAAATGTGTTGTAAATAATGATGATAAAGGTCTAAGGTTATGGTTTCCCCCGTTGGTGAACTTACTTCTCGGATACTTCATATAGCTGAATTAGTTGTCTCTATCAATCATGAACACTCTATCTACCATAAATCTCTCTCAAGTAATTATGATAATTTACTAGACGCACTCTCTCAAGTTACGCTAGCTAGATTGCATTACAGTTCACTTTAGATTGCACCCGAGGTATCGTTATCTCTAATACAACCTCTAAACCCTCGGATATGAATTTCGTCTATATTCTGGGAGTGGTGTTGTTCAAACAACTACCTAAATATGCACTCTCTCTCAAGTAGATACATAATAAATAGGAACAACTAATTGAGGGCCCTTTCAATCAACTACAACAAGAACATAGTTGAATAAATAGAGATTAATCAACAAAACTATATTAATATCACAACAAACTCATCCCCAACGGGTTCTACAAAAACCCTAAATTAAAGAATTTAGCTACTCATGTTCATAAGAATAAAACCCAAAAGAAATTGCATAATTGAACTACAAAGTAATGAATAAAAGATGTAAAAATCAATGTTTTGTCACTTCAATGATTTTCTCTCTTCGAATCCTT
>ML385145.1:25334-89209 GCA_005239525.1 Nicotiana knightiana | reverse complement strand
TTTCTAGTATAATTTAAACCTTTATATAAATAGTGAGTTTTCTTATTTATATAACCCCTTTTATGTTTTAAAAAAATAAGTTGATATATATATATATATGTATATACATGCGTATCTTATCTTCTTTTATTCAATAAAAAAAAAAGTTAAGAAAAATAAATTTAAAAAATAATAATAATAATAAAAATAAAAACGAAAAAAAATATAAAAAAAAAAAAATTTAAAATAAAAAACCACCCAAACTTCCCACTCCCTCACATTTCTTCCCCCACCATCCCTAACCTCCAACTCCAAAACCCATGTTCCCCACTCCAAATGCAACCAAAAACAAAACTACTAAAATTTATATAAAAAAAAAAGATAACAAAACAAAGAAAGGAGGAGATTCTGAAAAAGAAAGAAAAGAAACACAGAAAAATGGAAAAGTGAAAAGAAAGAAAGAAAAAGAAAGAAAGAGGCAGAAGTCAGAAAAAAGGAAGAAAGAAACGGAAAAAAAAGGAAAGAAGAAAAGAGGAGAAAAAGCAGAAAGAAAAGAAGACTGCCGCTCGAGAAATTCTTGCTCGAACAGTTTTGTTCTAAAGCTGAGTTGAGGATTGTTGCTGCTGGTTTTGCTTCATCTGTGGCTGGGTTTCATCATTTTATTTTCAGATTTAGGATTTATTAGTTGCTGTTTAGGTACGTACTGAAACTAATATGAAAGTGAAACCGTTCTTTGATTTCGTCTGTTGTTTGGCGTTTGAATTTTTGGATTTTGATTCAATGTTAGCGTGAATTAAACTGTCACCTGTTTCAATATTAAGTCACGAGTTTGTTTAGTGTTTGAACAGATATAAGAGGAACTTTCGACTTAGCCTAAGCTTCAGAAGCACTGACAGTAGCTATGCTTTGGATTAATTCATGTTAAGACCATGTAATTCATTTGGTTTTTTTTTTGTAAATCTAAAGTTATTTACGTATTTCTTTAATTTTTCCGTAATGTGTAATGGGCTAAACTTGCAAAGCAACCCAACAAAGTGGGTCAGGAAAGCTTGTTTGAAATTTTGAGATTACTATAGCATTTTTTTTTGCAAATCAACTTTGCTTTCTTTAAACTTGCTAGATCATTGGAGTCATTTGTTAAATTTAATTAATTGAGACTAGTTTTTATTTATTTATTATTATTGTTATTTTTTTTACCGCTGATGTGTTAATTCAAGGTTGAACACTGGTTAAGTTCAAGTTTGTGATTCTCTTGGATAGATTATGTGAAATAAAATATTAGTAATGAATTCATTTGTAATGTATTGGTTATACTAACATTTAGGGGTCAAACCCACGCTTTCTTTACCATACTTACTCATGTCCCAAAAACTCCATGTCAATCTCAAATTTTAAGAAAACAACTTATGAACATTATAGCTCNGAGCTAAAAATTGTGTACATGAGTGAAGTGTGATTGGAATCTTTTTTTGTAGTTGTGTTTTAGGAGTCTATTTATAAGTTTAGGACAAACCCTAAACGTGTGGGAGACCTCTATTTCAATTGGGAAACACTTAAACTCGTCAAAACTCGGTTTTTCGCCGAACTGGGGACCCCGGCATTTGGATCCAAAGGCCTGGCTAACGCCAGGGTAGGGCTGGCGTTTCAGCCCTAACGCCTGGTTAACGCCAGGCAGGGTTAGGTTATTTGGCTCTATCGCCCGGCTATCGCCCGGGTGTCTCCTTCCGCGTATTTTTTGACGTATTTGCATCCCTTTAGCTCCGTTTCCATCTCCACTTCACCCACACATAAAATAAACTCCATTAAGCACATAACAAGTTTATTTTTATCATTAATGCGCATGAAATGTAAGGTATATCACATGTTAAACTTTGCAATTTAGTCTCGCATCATACGCGTGACATGATTCTTGACACGTCAAATTAAACGAGTATACGTACGCGTGACTCGTATTAAGGTAATTATTTAGACAATCAAATAATAAGAAACGTTGAAAAATACAAGTATATATAGGTCCTAAAAGTGAGTAATTAAACAATTTAGGCCAAGTTTAATCATTAAGCGACCGTGCTAGAACCGCGGAACTCGGGAGTGGCTAACACCTTCTCCCGGGTTAACCGAATTCCTTACCCGGATTTCTGGTTTGCAGACAATTCAAATAGAGTCAAATTTCCTCAATTTGGGATTTTAACTGGTGACTTGGGACACCATATATTTAACCCAAGTGGAGACTCTAAATAAATAAATAATCCCATTTTTGATTATGTCACTTAAAGTGGAAAAACTCTCTTATTACCCTTACCGGTGAAAAAGGGAGGTGTGACAGTCGTTCCGTGAGATTAACCCTGTTTCCCCCATTTTTGCTTTATCATATATTTCTTAGCCTGTTTATGTTGTGTTGGGTCAGTTGGTTTGGGTTCAGAGTGGTCATGGTGAGAATGGAGGCACTTAGTCTCTTAAAGTAGCCTAATAGTTGAAAAAGTCAACTGAGAGTTGACTCATTCGTAAACAATCTCGGAATGCAGATTTATGGCTCGCATAGCTTCGTTAGGTGATTTGGGACATATGAGTGTGTTCAGAATGAATTTTTGATGTCTGGTGTAGAATAAGGCTTGAATTGGCGAAAGTTAGTTTTTAGTGATTTCCGGTCGGTAGTGGAAAATAGGATATCGGGGTCAGAATGGAATTTCGAAAGTTGTTACAGGTCCGTAATGTCATTTTGGATATGTGTGCAAATTTTTAGGTCAATCGGATGTGTTTTGGTTGGTTTCGGCATCATTGGTGAAATTTGGAAGTTTCAAAGTTCATAGGTTTGAATTTGATGTAATTTTGGTGTTTTTGTGTTGCTTTTGGTGTTTTGAAGGCTCGACTAAGTTTGAATGATGCTATGGGGTGTGTTGGTATGTTTGGTTGAGGTCTCGAAGGCCTCGAATGGGTTTTGACAGGTTAGCGGATCAAGTTTGTATGTTAGAAGTTGCAAATTCTGTTGGTGTTCTGTTCTGGTGTCTTTCTATGCGATCACGTGGGTAAGAATGCGATCACATAGGCTTGTTGGGGAAGCATGGGTTTTATGCAGTACGATCGCGTGGGGGGAGGTCGCGATCGCGTAGAGTGGGTTCTGTGTGCAGTGCGATCGCGTGGGTAAGGTCCGCGATCACATAGGGTGTTCTGAGGCATGTGAGGGGTTGGGTGTTTGAGCTATGCGAACGCGTGTGTTTATATGCGATCGCACTGAGGAAAATAAATGGCTGGGCAAAATGTTTTAAAGGCCATTTGTGCGAGATTAGCTCATTTCATTCCTCCATTTGTGAACGAGTTGACAGCTATTTGACAGGGATTTGAAGGGGAAATCAAGGGAATCACTTGGATGTAAGGTTTTCAACTTCATAGCTCATTTTTATGTCGTTTTCTAAGTAATTAAACCGGAAAATTTGTTGGAATTAAACCCAAATTTGGGGAAGAAGGTGCATGGAAATTGGGATTTTCGTTTGAGTATTTGAGTGGGCAATTGTGGTCCGATTTTAGTGTTCTTAGTATGTATAGAATCGTGGGAGGACGAGGATTCTAGTGATGTAAATTTTATCGAATTCCGAGACGTGGGTCCAGGGCTCGCGTTTTGCCGAATTTCGATATTTTTGTATAAATTGATAGTTTTTGATTGGGTTGTGTTCCTTTAGCATATATTGATGATGTTAAACTCGTTTTGGTTAGATTCGGAGAAATCGGGAGCCAAATCTGAGGGGCTAGAGCATCGCAGATTAGTGTTGTAGCCCGGTAGAGGTAAGTAATGGTTATAAATCTTGTCTTGCGGGTATGAAACCCCGTACTCTATATTTCTCACTGTTTTTAGAATGACACACATATCGGATGACGAGTATGTGGCGCACACTGATTTTTGAATTGGACTTGGTCCTCTCCGCGGCAACTATTGAGTTGCCTATTTACTCTAAATGATATGTTAAATTGTGTTCTAAAGACTATTGCTATATCTGGGCTATAATCCATGTTTGGGGCCTCGTGCCGACTTGTTAAGATCCCTTGGGTGCTTTTTACTGCTATTTCCTCACTGTTTATTGATGATTTACACTCAGTCGCATTGTGCTTACTGTTTTCGAAACTCAGCCTGCTTTACACTATTTTAAGATATAAAATGATGTTTTGGGTTGAGAACCCCGTTTTACTTATACGCCCGAGGGGATTTTGACAGGTTCTGACAGAGTGAGGTTGAGGGCCTGATTGTGAGGATATGATACGCCACGAGGTGGGTTGGTATTAGCACTTGGGCTGAAGGAGCCCCTCCGGAGTCTGTACACACCCCCAGTGAGCGCATGTACCTACTGACTGCTGAGTACTGAGTGCCGAGTGATGAGTGATTGGGAGGCATGAGTGACAGTGAGGTTGCCCGAGGGGCTGATACTGAGTGGCCGTGAGGTGCTGAGTGATGTTCTGCCGGAGGGGCTACTTATGATTTATTTCATTTTTACACTAAATCTTTCGGCTTGAAATTGTTGAAAAATACTTTTTTTTTTAAAGGATTTTTCTGAAGTTGGTTTTAAGGCATGATGATTTCATATAACTATGTATATACTATTGAAAAGAAAGGCTGTGCATATTGTGAATTGATGATATTTATTTTTATGTGTTTCTTGCCGCTTAGACTTGATTTATTTTCATTACTACTGAGTTGGCGTACTCACATTACTCCATGCACCCTTGTGTGCAGATTCGGATGCAGATACCAATCATTAGCTATCTCCTCCGTGCGGATCCCGAGTTCAGGATATAGAGGTAGCTGTTCATCGTCCACAACATCTCTATTTTCCCTTCTTTAGTTGTATCTAGTTATTCGTTCGGAGGTTTTGTATTATAATAGCATACCTTTTGGCATATTTTTCTTAGATGCTCATGACATGTTGACTCCGGGTTTTGGGGGTTTGTTGGACTGTTTAACTGTTTATTTTGCCTCGTGGATTTCGTAAATTCTATATACTGTATGAAATGCTTGCAATTTGTTAGGATTTTTGAAAGAAACTGTAAATATGTGATTATTGGCTAGCCTAGTTCCACGATAGGCGCCATCACAGCCGGTTTAGGGTTTGGGGTCGTGACAATGCTGGTATGAAAAACTCCAGAGGGCGGATCCTCCCCAAGCACTAATATAAAGCCAACATGGCTTGCTACAGTGTGTAGCCCGATACCATAATAATAGATAAAACCTATAAGGTCAGTTGTGGTGTGCAACCCAATCCTTAATAATAAAATATATATAAAGCCAAGAAGGCATGTTGCGGCGTGCAGCCGATCTACAACCTCAATCGCAACATGGCTCTCAAGCCCCAGCTCAGTCATCAATCTCCAGTCTCTTGGGTTTACAAATCTCAGGCCAATCAGCCCAAACAATGATCCATGATGTAACAGTAAATGAGCACATAGACTGAGATATGATATACAAATGATGTATGTGACTGAATATATAATTGCAATTAAAGAAAATAGTTCAACACTAGAAATTATTATCACGACCCCAATTTACCTCTGTAGGACGTCGTAACGACACCTAGTATCTAAGACAAGGTAAGCATAACAACATGCAGAATAATTAAAATAAGAATTGATATAAGTCTAAAACTCAATATCTATATAAAATAACATTACAACTCAACATATACAAATATTGAGTCCCTGCGCAGTGCAAGTCATAATCTCTTAGTATGAATAATGGATAATCATATACATCATGTCTATATATAAAGGATAATGCAATAAGAGATCTGGAGAGAGGGAGACTCCAAGAACTACTGACACTAGCAGGTATACCTTGATGTCTTTGGTAAGAGGTACCTGGATCTTCACAAAAAGATGTGCATAAGAGTAGCATTAGTACACCACAACGGTACCTAGTAAGTTCCAAGCCTAATCTCGGTAGATTAGTGACGAGGTCAGGTTAGAGCCCTACTAGAAATAATAAAAGACTGAACAAAGGTAGGCAGTGTAATAGAGACAGTAATGAATTTGAAACAACGAATAGTATAACAAGATTTGCTCCAGAGAACTAAGCATATATTGCAACTCGGAGAAAAGAAAATTTATAGTATGCTAGGGAAACAATGATCAAGACAAGTACAAAAGAATGGGGAGATGACAACAAGAGTCACTAGCGAGGTACAACCTCGTAGTGTCAAATCAACTAATAAAACACAATCCTTCTTTATATCTCCGGGAGGGGGGGGGGGGCATTACATTAAGTTTTGAAAATTATTTTTCCCGAAATAGTATCCCGCGTTTTAGCCCACCTTAACACTTTGCCTCAATAGAAATCACGACATTTGAAACTCAATACCAATTCCAACAACAAGATATTCCAAGAAATAACAATTTCAAGTAAGAATTCAACATCTAAATAATGAATACAGAATAAGGAAACAAGAATCTCAACTAAACATGTAGAGCAATTAGCATGTAAGATATACAACAAGTAGACATGTGAAATTAGACTAACTATGATGATTATAACATGTCAAAGTAACTCTATTAAGCCATGAAAGGAATCTACATAGCTAAAAACCGATAATTTCCACATTTAGCCCATGTGCACACTCGTCACCTTGCGTACACATCTCTTACACATCACAGTTATCACAAGCAACACCAATCTAAGGGGAAATTCCCCTACACAAGGTTAGGCAAGACACTTACCTCAAACCACGCTAAATGAATCCACTAGAAGGCCTTTCCCACGGTGTTCCAACTTTGATCCACTCGAATCGAGCCAAAACATTTTAATACAATAGATATAACTATAGGAAACTAATTCAAACAATGAAATTACAATATTTGCAAAGAATTGAAAAACCGAGTCATAAAGTCAACCTGGGCTCGCGTCTCAGAACCCGACCAAAATTATAAAATATGAACACCCATTCTATATCAAGTCCAACCATACAAGAATTATTCAAACCCCACCTCATTTTTCCTTTGAAAACTCAAACAATTAGTCTAAGAAGTTCTACCACTTTCCCCTTTTTTTTGAAAATCCAATCCTTAATTACATGATAAAAAAATAATGATAGATTCGAGTAATTTAACCAAAATCTAGTTAGGAATTCTTACCCTAATGTTCTCTCTGAAAATCCCTCAAAATTTTGCCTCAAGTCGAGCTCTCTAAGTCCAAAATTAATTATGAATCAAAACTCTCGAATGTTACATTTCTTCTCAGCGATCCTCACATATGCGGCCTTTATGCCGCTTCTACAAAGCCGCACCAATGGAAAAAATCATCGCATGTGCAAATTCCACTCAAGTGCAGGGGTTCCATTTCTGCAGGCTATGGCTCGGACCTATGGGCGTGCTTTTGCAGAGAAGGAGACCACACTTGTGGTCCTGTCCCAGGCCCCTCTTCAGATTCCGCTTCTACGGAGAAAGGCTTGTGCATGCGGAAGTGCATCTGCGCCCAAGTTTCCGCACATGCAAAATCAGGCCTGAGCTATGTTACTCCGATTCAGCAATGACCAAGTTACACCTATGTGTCCGCACCTGCGGCAAGACCCTCCACATGTGCGATGACACAAAAACAACAACACTTATGCAAAACACTAAGTCAAATTATGATCCGATTTATAACTGATTTACACTCGAGGCTCCCGGGACCCCGTCCTAATATACCAAAACGTTCCAAAAAATATAACGGAGCTAGTCGAGGTCAAAAATTATGTCAAACAACATAAATTCTACGAATCGCAACCCAAATTCAAGCCTATGAACAATGAACTTCGAAATTTTAAAACCAATGTCGATTCATACCAAATCAACTCCTATTGACTTCAAAATTTGCACACAAGTCATAATTGACATTACTAACCTATTTCAACTTTTGAAATCGAAGTGGGATCAATAAAGTCAACACCCGTTCAAACTTTCCAAAATCTTCCAACTTTTCAACTTTCGCCAATTCACGCTGAAATGACCTACCGACCCCAAAATCAATATCAAGACATGCTCCTAAGACAAAAATCACTATACGGAACTATTAGAACCATCGGAAATCCATTGCGGGGTCACCTACACAAAAGTGAAACTACGGTCAACTCTCACAATTCAAACCTTCAACTTAAGGACTATGTATCCCATTTCAATCCAAAACCAATACCAAACACCCAGGAAAGTTACATAACCACAATATAACACTAAAGGAACCTTAATTTAGGGGATCGGAACTAAAGTACTCAAAATGACCAGCCAGATTGTTACATCCTCCCCGTCTTAAAACAAATGTTTGTCCTTGAACGAGTATAGAGGCATACCTAAAGCAGTGAAAAGATTAGTGTAACGACTACACATATCATGCTCGGACTCCTAAGTCTCCTCCTATACTAGCTAACCCCTCCACTGAACCTTCACTGAACAAATGTTCTTCGATCTCATATTTGGAACTTGCCTGTCCAAAATGGCCATTGACTTCTCAACATAAGACAAATACTTGTCCAACTGACTGAGCTGAAGTCTAACACACGAGACGGATCACCGTGATACTTCCGAAGCATAGAAACATGGAATATCAGATGAACTGCAACAAGACTGGGTGGTAGTGCAAGCCTGTACGCCACCTCTCCAATCCTCTCAAGGATCTCAAAAGGCCCGATGTACCTAGGGCCCAACTTTCCCTTCTTCTCGAATCTCATAACACCCTTCATGGGCAAAACGCAGAGCAAGGCCCGCTCCCCAACCATGAACTCAATGTTGTGAACCTTCCAATCCGTGTAACTCTTCCGCCTCGATTGAGCTGTACGAAGTCGATCTTGAATCAATTTAACCTTTTCTAAAGAATCCTAAACCAAGTTTGTACCCAATAGCCTAGCCTCACCCAGCTCAAACCAACCCACCGAAGAGCAACACCATCTCCCATACAAGCCATCACATGGAGCCATTTTAATGCTTGACTAGTAGCTGTTATTGTAGGCGAACTACGCAAGAGGCAAGAACTGATACCAAGAGTGTCTAACTCATGCGCACATATTGTCCGTGTGTTTGAGGGTTAAATGTTGTACTCAAATCTACCCGTGTGCCTAATTCATGTTGTACAACTCTCCAGAACTGCGATGTAAACTGCATGCTCCAGTCAGAGATGATGGATATCGGCACGCCAAGAAGACTGACAACCTCACGGATATTAACTTGAGCCAGGTTCTCTGAATAATAAGTAGTCACCAATGGGCTGAAAATGGGCCAACTTGGTCAACATATCCACAATCACCCAAACTACATCGAACTTCTTTTGAGTCTATGAGAGCCCAACAACAAAATTCATAGAAATCCGCTCCCATTTCACTCTGGAATCTCTATCTACTAAAGCATCCACCTGGCCGCTGATGCTCGTACTTCCCCTACTGACAGTTTAGGCATCGAGAAACATACTCCACTATGTCCTACTTCATTATACTCCACCAATAGTGTTGTCTCAAGTCCTGATACATCTTGGCGGCACCCGGATGAATGGAGTACCGCAAACTGTGAGCCTCCTAGAGAATCAAATCATGCAATCCATCAACATTGGGTACACATAGCCTGCCCTGCATCGGTAATACACTGCCATCCTCAAAATTGGTATAGGATGTACAACTCTAACTCTCAGGCCACACTGAATCTCAAATCAGGGTTGAGCCCCTCGATAAATCAACAAACTCACTCTCTAATAGTAGCAACAAAGGTTGGCGCATGCTTGGAAAAATCACTCAACCAGACCGCATACTCTGATACGGTCATAGAACCATGGTGAAACTGTTCAAACTCTACACACCATGCATCTCTAAGACTCTGAGGAAAAGGCTCCCTCAAGAACATATTTGAGAACTGAGTCCAAGTGAGTGAAGTTGCCTCGACCAGAGTGCCCAACTTATACGCTCGCCACCACTGATAAGGTACTCCCTTAAGCTAGAACATAGTGAATACAACCCCACTAGAATCCACAATAACTATAGTACAGAGGATAAGGTGGCACTCAGTTACGCTCTGCAGTATTACATTGATGTTACGCTCCGCAATACTATATTATGATGATGTTACGCCGCGCAGTATTATATTACGATGTTGTTACACTCTGTAGTATTGTACGTTGAATTTTTAGTAAGATTATTGACAGAAGTTCAAGGACAAGATTATTTGGAGATTATAAGTATTATGTTATTTCAAACAAGTGATAAGTAAATTCGTGACGGTGAGAGGGTAGACGAATCGAAGAAAATAAGTTTCGTCAAAATTTGACACACACTTCAAGAACACCCTGCGTATCCTCTTACACCAAAGCACTAAAAGTAGGAGGGTGGTACTTTTTGTACCTCTTAAGCCTAAGCTACTGCCCCTCAAAAGTTGATGCCCTATCATCAAGTTGAATTTGGGTGACCGGCTGTACTGGTATGACCTTTGGGACCTGGTCAATCTGGACCTACTGCTCTAAGGTACAGGCAATGGGAGTTTGTGCTCCTCTTCTGGCATGAGATGTGATAGGAGCAAGTGGAATCAACCCTGCCTGAACTAAAGTGCAGAACATGCTTAGAAACTATGGAAGGGCCTTCTGGAGTGTTGCGGCAATAACAGGGGTCTCAGAGGCCTGCTCTCCAACTGGTGCTACTGGTGGCTCCTCCATAGCGGCTCGTGTAGGTGCTATGGATACATGACGTTGATGTCCTAAGATTTATCCCAGCCCCTGCCTCTCGTGGCTCTAGCAGGGGGCGCGGGTGTCTGGTCATGCTATCTGGTTGTGCATGTCCTCACTATCTGAGATAGAATATAAAGGTAGAAATTTAGAAACCCAAAGTCAACAATTTTGCACGATAAGCAATCAAACAAGTGAAGCTTTTCTTAATAGTTCCACAGCCTCCCAAAGATAAGTGCAGACGTCTTCGTACCGATTCGCGTGACTCTACTAAACCTATTTGTGACTCATAACACCTATGAACCTAGAGCTCTGATACCAACTAGTCACGACCCCAATTTCCCTCTGTAGGATGTTGTGACAACACCTAGTCTCTAAGACTAGGTAAGCCTAACAACATGCAGAATAATTGAAATAACAATGGATATAAGTCTCATACCTAACGGCTGTATAAAAAAATTTTACAACTCAGCATATACAAATACTGAGACCCGATGTAATACTAGTAACAAGATGTAAGTATGAGTACTAGATTAATCCTATACATTATGTCTATATACAAAAGATAATGAAATAAGAGATCTAGAGAGATGGGGACTCCGAGGCCTGCTGGAGTGGCATGTATACCTTGAAGTCTCCACAATAGAATCCCAAATAATGCCTGGTTTGGTAAGAGGTACCTAGATTTGCACAAAATATTGTACAGAAGAGTAGTATGAGTACACCACAATGGTACCTATTTAGTGCCAAACCTAACCCCGGTAGAGTAGTGGCGAGGTCAGGTCAGGGCCCTACTTGAAATAATAAAAGACTGAACAAAGGTAGGTTGTGTAATAAAGATAGTAATGAACTTGAAACAACGAATAGTTTGACAAGATTATAGGGATAATACATAATTATCCCCCTGGGGCTGAACCACTTTTTCAGATGCACTGTTCATCTTTGTGAGGCTTCTATGATCCCCTTAGCTATGTTTGAAGCGAAATAAATACCACCTTCAGTGTTGATGTGGCATTGAGAGTGCATTTTGTTAACCTAACACACTTGAGGAACAATAAAAACAAGAAAACGAAGTTCTAATGGGACCCACAACCTTCATTTGACTCCATATCCACTTAACTTCTTCATTTTCTTCTTTCACCCTACTAATAGCCCTTGAAGGCAAAAATCAAGCTTTCTTGTTCCGATTTTAATAAAGCCTCTACTTCATGTCACATAAATATACAACATGTAATGTCACATTCCACCATTTTTTGGACCCACAAGGAAACACAGGAGTGCTTTTGAATTTTCACAATTAAACCCGCAAACATTTTTATAAAAAAAAAAACTGTTAATCTATAAATTTGTATTAAAAGAACCTTCGAAACAATGTTCTACAATCACAAACCATCCCACTTCTTCATTCTCCGTCTTAAAATTCCTCCACCACTCACTGTTATTTGCAAATAACGAATAAATTTAATAGCATGAAAATAACTGAAAAATACGATATTTCTATACCCCTTACATCTTGAAATTAGAAGTAACCGAAATTGTTTGAATGTAGCAGCAAAACAATTGATAATCAAATTTGAGAAGGGGGGGCGAATTTACTTTTCAAGCCAAATATTGCTTATTCTTTTCGACGGATGTACCATATTAATGGACGATCTCACCATTTATGCATACATATTCTTCTTATAACCACAATCAATAAGACAATTTATGATTTTGTAAATATAAAGGAAAAGGAAATAATAAAATAAAGTTTGGAAATAATTTTGTTAAGCGGGGATATTCACTTTCTGAGAAGAAGGAAACGGGATGAAGATAAAGGAAATAAAAAGAAAAGATATTTATAAAAACAATAGAATACGTAAAAGAATATTTTTTATTAAAAGTACATGTGTCAGGCGCGTGTGCTTCACCTGTCAACACATATGTGATTTGGCTTATTAAGGGTATAATAATTCCATTTCGAAATCGTCTAGAGGATCATAGGAGCCCCCGCAAAGATAAGGTGTGCATCTAAAGAAGTGGTTCCACCACAGGGGGAAATTATGTATTATCCCAAGATTAGTTACACGAAACTAAGAAAATAGTGCAACTCAGATAAAAGATAATTAATAGTATGCTAAGGAAACAACAATCAATACAAGTGCAAAAGAATGGAGGAATGTCAACAAGACTCACTACCGAGGTACCGTCTCGTAGTCTAAAATGACAAAAAAATCAAAATGGTTCCTTATATCACCGTGGGAGCCTTTACAGATAGCTTTGAAAATTATTTTTTCCGAAATAGCATCACATGTTTTTGACTACCTTATCACGCAGCATGGCTTCTACTAGTTCCCCTACTAGCCACGCGTATCATGCCCACCTTATATCACCGTATGCATTTCAACAACCAGACTTCATACCAACGCATGGGTAACAATATCACAACGTATCACAAGTCGTACCTCAAGTGCCCAATATCACAATTTGTAGAGAAATAAAACAATAACAGAATTTCACAATATGAGAGCCTACAGCTCAACCACAATGTACACAAAGTCTTAACAATAACAACTGGAAGAATAACTCAATAGAATGATATTTCACAAATTAACAATTTTCCTCAATAGGAATCACGACCTTTGCAACTCAACACCAATTTCAACAAGATATTCCAAGTAACAATTCAACAACTAAATAATGAATACTGAATAAGGTAATAAGAATTTCAACAAAACATGTAGAGCAATTAGCAAGTAAGAGATAAGACAAGTAGACATGTGAAATTAGACTAAATATGATGATTATAACATGTTAAGATAACTCAATTAAGGCATGAAACAAATATAAATAGATAAAAACCGATAATATCCACATTTTGCATGTGTACACACTGGTCACCTTGCGTAACACGGCTCTTACACATCACAATTATCACAAGCAACACCAATCCGAAGGGGAAATTCTCCAACACAAATTTAGGCAAGCCACTTACCTCGAACCACGCTAAATGAATCCACTAGAAGACCCTTCCCTCGATTTTCCAACTTCGATCGGCTCCAATCTAGCCAAAATAATTTCATACTATAAACAATACTATAGGAAACTAATTCAAACAATGAAGCTGTGATCTTTGTAAAGAATTGAAAATTCGACCCAAAAGGTCACCCGGGGCTCGCGTCTCAGAATTCGACCAAAATTATAATATCTGAACATCCATTCGATATCCAGTCCAACCATAAAAGAATTATTAAAACCCGAATTCATTTCTCCTTTCAATACACAAAATCTTAGTCTAAGAAGTTCTACCTCTTTTCCCCAATTTTTCCAACTCTAATCCTTAATTACATGGTAAAAACAATGATAGATTCGAGTAATTTAACCAAAATCGAGTTAGGAATTCTTACCCCAATGTTGTCTCGGAAAATCCCTCAAAACATAGCCTCAAACCGAGCTCTCTAACTCAAAAATGAATTATGAATCAAAACCCTCGAATTTCGTACTTCTTCTTTGCAATCCTCACATCTGCAACCTTTGTGCCGCTTCTACGAAGCCGCACCTGTGGAAAAATCGTCGCAGGTGCGGATTCCCCTTAAGTCCAAGGGTTCCACTTCTGTGGAACATGGCTCTCATCTACGAGCTCACTCATGTAGAAAAGGAGTCGCTTCTTCAAATTCTGCTTCTACGGAGAAAGGGTTGCACCTGCAAAAGCGCATCTGTGCCCAAGGTGCACCCATTTCAAGTGTGGTGACACTAGAACATCAACACTTCAGCAAAAAACTAAGTCTAACAATGACTGTATTTCAATGTAATTCACACCCCAGGCAACCAACAAGTTTCAAAACACATAACAAAGCAATTTGAGGCCAAAAATCACAACAAACAACATAAATTCTATGAATTTCAATCCAAATTCAAGCTTATGAACTATTAACTTCAAAATTCAGAAACTACGACTTATACCAAATCCACTCCGATTGACTTCAAAATTTTCACACAGTCAAAGTTGACATTACGGACCTATTCTAACTTCCAGAATCGGAGTCTGACCCCGCTATCAATAAAGTCCACTGTTGGTCAAACCTTCCAATTTTTGCCAATTCATCCGAAACGCCCTACTGAACTCCAAATCCGCATAAAGACACGCTCCTAAGACGAAAATCACCATACCAAGCTATTGGAACAATAAAAAATCCCTCCCGGGGTTTTCTACACAAAGGTCAAACTATGTTCAACTCTCATAATTCATACCTTCAACTTAGGGACTATGTGTCTCATTTCACTCCAAAACCAAAACCAAACACCTTGGAAAGTTACACAACCACAATATAACATAGAGGAAGAATAATATAGGGGATTAGGGATAAATTAGTCAACACGACCATCCGGGTCGTTACAATAACCTTTATGGGCCCCAACAAAATAAACATATAGCCTAAACATGATTTCTAAAATAGATTACAGCTCAATTACTCTAACACCTAGGGAGTACATGAGAAACAAGGTTTGATAACTAAACAGTACTATGAAATCGACCGAGTCACAATTACCATGGTGCACGCCAACACGCCCGTCACCTAGCATGTGTGTCACCTCAATACCAGCAACATAAGACATATTTTCGGCTTCATACCCTCAGAACCATGATTGTAAGTGTTACTTATTTCAAACTGTGCAAATACCTACTCAAACAAACCCCTTACACATGAATTGGCATCTGAATGAATAAAATCTAGCCACAAACACTTTATACAATCAATACAAGCTATAGGAATTTATTCCATACGATAAAGCTATGTTATTTAAGCAAAGTTAAAAAGTTAACCCTGGGCCCACTATTAAACCTTGTGCATACCAAGGTAACGTATTATGAATACAATACTTGTTAATCATGATTTAAATGAGTGTAAAGTCATAATATGACTATATATGATGTTTGGATTTAAAAGATAAAGTTTGGGAGAAAACTTGGCGAAGGATTTTCTTTGTAACAAAGCATTTTGAGCAATATATATTGTGTGTTATATGAGGTATTTTTGGGACATATTATATACTAAATTGAAGGTCTTGGGATTTAGTTTCCAACACTCTTAACCGTTCATTCGTAAAACATCTGGATAAAAAGGATATATGTATCTGAAGATGGACCAATGCTAGGGTGCTAAGCTAGCACCTTTTTTGACTTTTCAAAAGTTGATATATATCTTAAGTCTTCTTTTTCTTCATTTTTCCATATACCACGAGTAGAGAAGACCCATAAAATTATTCTTAAGCTTTCTAAAAGGGTTTAAAAAAAGATTAACATCTCGGTACAAAATGAAGAAGCGATAACATTGGAACGATCCCTACGTTATATTGCCTCTCTTTTTCTTTGTAGTTAGAGTATTGAAGGTACTTCATCATTAATTAAACACATCATGCTGTATTTAGGCTATTTAAATATCAATGAAGGTTGATAAATTTGTTTCCTAATTTTTAGAACTTACGGGACGGCAATCGGAAGCCATGAGTTTATTTTATTCCACTTGTAATGGACTGTTTTTTAGTCCACTCGTGTTGGCATATTGTGTAGCTGATTTATGGAGTTTTGAAGGGTAAAGGGTGTGTATAAACGCCACATGTGGTAGGGTAGTGGGCTGGTCACTCGTCATTGCAATTTCGGTTTAATTGCTAACTTGTTGATAGGGTGTGTTATGGAATATTTTGGCTTTTTTGTTGTATTAAAGGCCCTGGATTGTAGTTAGGTTGTTTTTGAGTTACTGATTTATTGTGTTGTTTTCTCGCCTATAGTAGGATTATGTAGGCAGTTACGGATTGTAGTTAGGTTGTTTAGAATTGTTGTTGGATAGATTTATATAAGGCATGTTAAGGACATCCCTTCTTTTCTTTTGGTATGATCCATATGATACAATAAAATGAGCAAACACGCAACTTTCACAAATGATTATTCTTAGAAGTACTAGGTTGCCTATGTTATTGATTTCCCATGTCCTACTATCATATCGTATGTTCACAGGTTACATCTGGGCCTTATTGATATTCTTTTCAATTCATTATTTAATTTCTTCGATCCGGGGTACCGTGCAATCCGTTTATATCTATTTCAGGTGCTAATGAAATGGAATACGGGGATGGGTCTCATAAAATATGTAACTTGATTAAGTTTATTTGTGATATTAACCGAAGGAATATTGGTTTTATGGCATTCCAAGAGATCTTATTGACTTACTTCATTATGAATTCCATTCATGTACATTGACCCATGATCAGATGACGTTATGTACGCGTATATTATATGTATATGGGATATGTGGAAAGATTACGTTCGTTATATACGCACCACCGACTAATAAGTCGGTATATGTTGATTATTTCACCCCATGAAGTCAAGATGATATTACGGAATGCTCTCAGAGGCTTTATGACGTTATGCACCCATATACCTATGCATGATATGGTATTTATACACATATGCATGGCATTATAAATGTTTCATGATTCACAGGGCTATTCATACTTACAGTTGAGATGTTTACTCCACGTGTATTCCATGTCTTTTATATACTAATTTTTATGCCTTACATATTCGGTACATTATTCGTATTGACGTCCCTATTATCTGGGCCCTACGTTTCATGTCTGCAGGTGCAAGTAGACAGGCTGATGGTCCCCCTTCTTAGGATCCTTGCTTAGCGAGAGTTGGTGTGCTCCATTTGATCTGGATCTGCTATTAGGTTTTGGTTCGATAGTTTTGTATACGATTGGGCTCAATACCATCCTTTTTACAGTTGTACACTCTATTAGAGGCCTGTAGACAGCCATGTATAGTTGGATAGTGTGTGGCCTTGTCAACTTGTATTTTGATACATAGTGGTCCATAACAGCCTCGTCGGCTCACCCTACTATGCGTGTGTGTGTGTCTTCTGGGCATGTTTTCTCATGTATGTTATTTACATGATTCGACAATTTATTAACAAATGTTATTCATGACCTACCCCTATTTCATGTTTATATCCTAGAAGTATGCTTTGGGGTGTTCGACAAGAAGGACTCAAGTCATGGCCCATCGATTTGGGTCGTGACACCCATGTTCAAATCTGACAAAATTTATAAAATATAAACAACCATTTAATAACGAGTCCAACCACAAAAAAATCATCTACTTTTGACCTCAAATCGCCTTTCAAATCCTAAAAATATTACTTATGAAGTTTCTACAATTTTCCCCACTTTTTCAAAACCAAAACGCTAGTTAAATGGTAAAATCAATGATAAATTGATGTATATTAATCAAATTAGAGTTAGAATAACTTACCCCAATCAACTCCTTGAAAATTCCTTCAAGAATCTCCCAAAACTAAAGTCTCTAGCTAAAAATATGAAAAATGGGTCCAAACCCTTGATTTTGTATTTTAATAACTTTTGCCTAAAGGTTACTCTTCACGAAAGAGAAAAATGCCTCACGTTCGCAAAGCACAAAAATAACCAGCTGACACAATCTCCTACGTGAACGTGATGCCCAGGTCACGAGCGCGATACTTCACAGTGCTCTACCTACGCGGACACGTCTCCCTAACCGTGAACGAGAAGGCTTAAGGCCTGGTGCCCAAGGCAGCGTCATCCTACTACGCGAATGTGACATTACTCTTGTTCAAATTTCTCAACTCTCTAAACTTTAACTTTTCCAACATTTGCTAATTCAAGCCAAAAAGATATACGGACATCCAAATCAAATTTCGAACGTACTTCTACATCCAAAATTACCACATAAAGCTATCGGGACCATCAGAAATGCATTCCGGAGTCATTTAGAAATAATTCAACATCCGCTTAGCTCTTCCAACCTTGGGACTAAGTGTCCAAATTCATTCTGAAACATCCCCGTAACCAGACCAACCACCCCGACAAGTCACATAATAAGAAAAGAACATTAAATAAGAAATAAATGGGGGCCCGGGGCTTGGATACTCAAAATGGCCGGCCGGGTCATTACATTTTTCCCCTCTTAAAAAAACGTTCGTCCTCAGATGGGTCTAGAACCATTCCCGGGGTCTCAAATAGAAGTGGATATATGCTCCACATCTCTCGCTAGGTCTCCCAAGTAGCCTCTTCAACTGGCTAACCTCCCCACTGCACCTTCACTGAATCTATATTCTTTGACCTTAACTTTCGAACATGCCGATCCAAAATGGCCACCAGCTTCAAAGCATAAGTCAAATCCCCATCTATCTGAACTGTGCTGAAGTCCAAAACATGATACAAATCACTGAAATACTTTCAGATCATGGATATATGAAACACTGAATGAGAACTCGTAAGACTAGGTGGCAATGCAAACTTGTAATTCACCTCTCCAATCCTATCAAGCACCTCAAAAGGGCCAATATAACGAGGGACCAACTTTCCCTTCTCCTCGAACCTCATAACACCCTTCATGGGAGAACTCTAAGAAATACCTTCTCCCCCACCATGTAGGTAACATCACAAACCTTCTGAAATAGTGTAACTCTTCTGTCTTGACTGTGCCGTGGCGAAGCCGATCCTGATTAAACTTAACCTTTCCCAAAGCATCCTGAACCAAGTTAGTACCAAATAGCCTAGTGTTGCACCATATTCTGCGTTCTTCATAACAAGATTCAACTTATGGTTTCTCTGTTGTTGATAGAAGAGAGTCACCACCTAATGTTTAAAGGAAGACTAGGGTACCTATATAATTATTAAGTCACATTCTTTATTAGGCTGCTAACCGGTGATATTATGGGTAAGGGTTCTTGTTCTTTTAAGGGGGATGTGTTAGACACCCCTTAAAACCTACCTGATCAATTATTAGCACTATGATTTAATTAATATCATAGAGTATGACATATTGTATACCTAGGGAGAGTATAATAAAAAAATGTGAGACCTTTAAAGGGATGTGAATTTATAAAGGATTCCAGAGATATGTTGGTGGATATAATTGAAAGAGTTTTGAAATGTGTATGTAAATGGTTTATATTTATGAAGCATCTGAAAAGAGGTTAAGTTATGAAAACACTTGGTTTAAAGAATAGGTGTTCATGTACCTCTAAGAGATGTTTGTAAAAAAGTGAACCTAAAATATACATTAGATTCTGAAATCTTAAATATTTGACTTGAGAAATGGTTTTGAAATTCTTGCTGGGAAGCAACACTTAAATCTTTTGAAAGAGTCAATTTTGTACCCGTGATATTCAGACCTGATTTCCTTCTGAAAACTAGGCTGCTATTTTTGCTAAATTATGGGCTTCAAAACCTTTTTAAGAAAAGTAGATAAGCGAAATATAATATGGTATGAACAAATGTAATTTGCGAAATGGAGATTAATTACTAACTAATTCTTTTAGTCCTATGTTCTTTAGGGCTTTACTTGAGTTTTATATGACATTAAAGCATAAAATAAAGTATGTGATCTAATATATGAGTGTTATATACATGTGAGATAGAACAATAAAAAAGATATAACAAATGCAACAAGACAATGGTATAAGCGAGTGAGTTGTAAACTCAACTAACGAGGAAATAATCAATAATAAAGGAGTCAAGGGAGAGAGGACTGGAGTCTGGAAATTGGGCCTCAAGAAGGCAGGCCCAATAGTAAAGAGATGGCAGCAGATGACTTCGTACTCCCAATAATGCAGTAGCATTGGGCTTTGGCCTGAGTTCCTTAGGAACTTAGAAGGACCAAACAAATGTACATGTCCAAGAAAAAGAGGAAGTCATTACATACATGTTTTACATATATTCAACCATGCACCAGGCATATAAACAGATAGTTGAAGCAAAAATGCAACAAACTATCAATACTATATTACTATGAGAAAACTCTTACTAATGTGGTGGTTATACATGGCAAATAATTTACATTTAAAATCTTTCGTTGTCATTAAACACTAAACAACAAGAGAACAAAAAGTGTCAATGAATTTGGGGCTAATGAGGATGTTCAACTCAAGGTCGATGCCCCCTTTTAATTCCTCGACACTTCAAAGCTCCAAAGAGACTTAAGGCCCTGAGTAA
Organism: Nicotiana knightiana; assembly: GCA_005239525.1. Classification (NCBI taxonomy): domain Eukaryota; kingdom Viridiplantae; phylum Streptophyta; class Magnoliopsida; order Solanales; family Solanaceae; genus Nicotiana; species Nicotiana knightiana. Next base: position 68,565 of record ML385145.1, on the reverse strand, counting down.
TGCTTGTGTCGAGGAGAGTAGACCAACCATGAGTTTAACATCACTCCCAAATACCCCTACCCACCCCTCAGTGTAAGCTAAATGCTATGATACCCCCTAAAATAAAAGTATACTTTTCTCCTAACACAATAACATAGGGACACACAAACAATCCTTATGACTACATTTCTAATGACAAATGAGAAACACACATCATGTAAATCTGAAGGTCAGACTTCGAGCACATCTAGGAGAGAAAGAGAAACATCATGGTATACTACTAAATGTCTAACACCAGGGAAATGCATTTAAAGGAAAGGTAAAGAATACAAAATTCAGATGTGCAACAACCCAGAAAAATGTAGATACTTCTACCCCGATAGACTAATTATAGGTTGATTAGATTAGGTCTTTCCACTAGCACATGCATGGGTTAATAACAAAACTTTGGACCTTTTAAAAGGCATCACAAAAGGTTCAGACAAACAGTTACAACTAACCACTTTTACAGAAGTTATTAGAGATATCAGAAACATGATCAACACTCTCAATATGACTACAGGTTCATAGATTTGGATATGGAATACTAAATATGCTCAACATGATCACATTCATAAGAGTATTGACCTTAAATAACTAGTATGGACATGTAGTGTCAATAAAGAACTTCTCATAAGATTTAAAGATTTGATTCAATTCAGGTTGACAATAAGGCTATTTTAAAACAAATACATGGAATCATGAAGTCAAAATATGGAAACATATAACATTAACTATGCATAGATACTTTAATGATTTTTACAAAATCAGGGTAGGCAGTACAAATTCAGAACGCCATGAAGAGGTTAAAGACAAAGAAAGTTTTATCCCAAAAATAACTTCAACTCAGATATACAGACTGATATTTTATATCTAAACATGAGACAATTATGTTCAGATTAACAGTATTTACTATTCAACTGTAACAAACAAAACCTGTGACCTATTGTTATGAAAAAGGGTAACTTAACCTTAACAGAGTATGTAAAGAAGGATTATTGGTATTTCCAAAAGTCCAGACTTGTAAAACTCTCATATATGTGTAGCCAATCAATCAGATATAAGATTATCATAATAAAGAAGACTTATAGAGTTGTTCTCAAAACTAACAGACACATGTATAGAAAAAGAGAGCTTTTAAAACACTTGCATTTCTCAGACTTCAATTAAATGGTGAATAGAGTAAACTATGAACTATCAGGTTTTGTCTTAATGAGGATTATCAGACACTGATTTCGTCCAAAAGACAACACGATGCCGGAAAACACTGTATGAAGATCATCATAAAGATCATAATAGAAATATGGACAGAAACCTTGATGTTTGAACAAGCATAGAGTCATTAGAGCACATTAAGGAAGTTTGAACATATTAGCTATCTAAAAGTTATTAAGTATCGTATAGGAAACTTAATCATGTAGAGTGTTTAGGCTCAGAGATGCAAATCATTAAAGTCATATAACAATTTAGCCAATACCAATTAAAGAGATTCTTAAAACATGAGGAATGACTATACATCAACAACACTTTAACATGAACTTGGATAATTTCTAGGCTAATGACAAACATTATAAGCTAATACAATTAATAGAAAAACAACAGCATGTAGATGGAATTCAAGAAAAACAATTAGAATAGAAGAGGGCGAAGTTGCACTAACCTTTCTTAGGGCAGCAGACCAAATAGAACTCGTTTAACCATTAGGACCCAAGAACTCAGAGACTTCAACTAAATTAATACCTCGGAGCAACATCAGAATCCGACTAAGAGCTTAGTCGAAGAAATTCTACAACTACTATACTGGTTTTTCCTTTGCTATGTGTTCTCGGTGTATTCTTTTCAGTGTTAGGTGGTTGTGTAGATGATGATAGGTTGTGTTCGGTGAGAACATTAAAGGCCCTATTTGTAGTGACATTAAGGCTCTACGGTTTCAACGGATTCAACATCATGAGTGTAAAGTGACGAAAGAGTAACAAAGATAGCAAAATCAAGTGAAACATATAAGAAACAGAGGGGGAAAACAGGGTGGTTTTTACCTGAGCATCGACTATTGAAGCTTTGGACCAACGATTAAACCTTAATGTCTAGAGGTCACTGAGTTTTCCCTCTGGACATCAAATCCTTATGATGAACTCTGAGAACGACTCCATGCATGCTTCGATTTGAAAGAACACGAAGGATTTGGAGATTTAATGTTGCATTTTTTAGTCTATGGTTTTATATTTGGGTATTTTGGATTTTGAGTGATGAGATAGGAAATAACCTGCTGGATTCACGGATTTTAGAAGGCAAATAAGGGTTTCAGGCTCGATCTTTAACTCATGAGAGGAAATCATTTCATTTGAAGGTTTTTTTTTTCGAGCTTAGAGTTTCATATTAGGGGTCTTGAATTTGTGTTATGAAATTGGAAGTTATCAGCAGGATTCGTGATGTAGGAGGGACAGAAGGGATGATTAGAGTAGTTTCAACTGACCTTGCACAAATTTGTCCAAGATTTTGGGAGATTGATGGTTGATGAAGATGAGAGAAAGAGAGAGGAAAAGGAAATGAGGGTGGCCAGGTCTTTGAGTGATCGATTAAGGTTGGGGGGAATATGGGTCCATCTTTAGGTTGAAGACGAGAGATAAAACTTGGGTCGTTAGATCTGATGATCAAAGGCCATGATGATCTNGGGGGGGGGGGGGGGGTTTGTATACGTTAGATGATGCGATTTTTGATGGTTGGGATCAGATCTTCGAGGCGGGTGTTTAAAATCAAAAAATAAAAAATTGGAGATAAAATATGGACCAACGACTCAGATGCGAGTGTGTTTGTTTTGTCGGTGGTGAGGGAGGGTGACATGGCACGTAGTGATTGGTGCCAAGAGAGTGGCCTAGATTGCCACATATGGAGATGGCATTATTTGGACTGGGTATATTTGGGATTGGGCTTGCACGTTTGGGCCAAAAATAATTTAAAAGATGGTCGTTTTGCATTTAATTGAGAATTGGAATTGTAGCCTTTTGTCTTTCAATACCTTTTTAAATTAATTTAAATAGATTTAATAATTTCCAATTAAATGTGGTAAAATATAATTGTTATATATACTACTGATTATTTTAATTATTTACAAAAATACTTTGTTTTCGTAATTGCAACACTATTTTTGAATTTTTTTAACACAGNTATATATATATATATATATATGTTATTTTAATAATTTTAAAATAGTAAGTATATTTGTAATTACGTAATATCAATACTACATGATTAATTTTAAAACTAATACTTAATTAATTTGTAACACTACTACTTACTTTAAATTATTTAAGTATAAGTAAATTCATTTAAAAAGGGAGGGTCAAAATTGGCCGTCAACAACTTTCCCTCTTTGATCGGAGATGATGAAAGAGTTTCCCAGTAAAGAAATTGAACCAAGGCCAACTTTGTCCTGACTTTAGGCATATCGTGCAGGAGTGGCATGAAGATTATGAGTCGTAATATTGAGTTAAGGAAGAATATGGGAAGATTTCGTGAAGAAATTTTGAGATATTGGGGACAAATTTTCGATTTGAATTGATTACATACCTCGGGCTTCACGAGGATCGGGCCTCATGTAGTTCTGGAGTGAAGATTTTTGTGGGAGAGGCACTTGCAGGAATTGCCGAGTATCGTATTATGACGAAACGGCGAGACAGATGATTGAGCACTCATGATATCTTGAAATTTGCAGCTTGATTTAAAGGCTTCAAAAATTTGAGTTTCACTGGTCGTTCTACACTTGGTTCATTGGCTCGCTAATGGGTTTGGTGTCCCCATAGCGTTGTAGTTTGGTATGCTGCTGAGAAAGGTTACACGCTGCGCTGTTTGCTCTTGCAAAACAAATGAAATCCACGTAAACAATATACTGCAATGCAGAATATATTAAGATGTGATGTAAATGATGCAGGAATGATGATGCTTGGATGCAGTGAGCCGTTATTCGGGATCGGGATGACGAGATACTTAATTTTGACTTGATTTATTAGACGGACTGTGTACCCTTCTGCAGCTATCAGAGCATTTGAAATGCGTCTCCACTTGTTGGGAGAGCTTAACCGGCATAGTGCGTCTCTGCTTGTTGGGAAAGCTTAATCGATAGAGTACGTCTCTGCTTGTTGCGACAGCTTTGCACTGATAAATGTAAAGTAATTTCCTCTTAGGAATGATTGACTAAACCATAATCATGCATGAATCTACATGAGAAAAATATATAACATTCAAAGTAATAACTGTCATGCCCCGAACTCCCACCATCAGGCCGTGATGGCGTCTAACGTTGAACCCGCTAGACAAGCCAATGTGTATAGATAAACTAGCATATTAACATAAATTTAATAGGATAAACTAAACGGTTCATAGTTTGACAGCGGAAATAAATACAGTCTCAAGCTAAATAAGGAGAACATGATACAACAACGCGTAAACTTTCCCAAAACCTGGAGTCACAAACTCACGAACTGTCTATAAGAGTGCTAAATACAAGTCTGGAAGGAAATACATGTCTGCCTCAGAAGCTAGAGGAAAAACAAGACAAAATCAAAGACAAAAAGGATGGAAGAGACGCCAAGGCCCACAAACGCCAGCGGGTATACCTTGAAGCCTCTATGATAAGCTGGAAGACACTCCCACTAATGATGTCCGCCGGGTCCGGCTGCGTATTCTGCACAACATAAAGAAGTGCAGGTGTAGCATCAGTACAACCGACCCCATGTACTGGTAAGTGCCTAGCCTAACCTCGCCGAAGTAGTGACGAGGCTAGAACCAGACTACCAAATAAAGCTGTGCAGTTCAAACAAATAAATATACATATATACAACGCATAAGAAATATAGGGAGAAAATAATTAATAAAGGAAGGGGAACATGTTGTGGGGAGATAATAGTTTCATATAAGAAATCTCAATAAGGAAAAGAACAACAAATCCAGCATATCAATAAAGACAAGAAATCACAAGCTTGCACGGCCTCACCCTTCGTGCTTTATCACTCTTCCTCACCCAAACAGCAATCACAAACAAGGGCAAGGGAGTAAGCAAAATAAAATAGAAATCCCGGCAAGGGAACATCAATTAAACAATTAAATCCAGGCAAAGGAACATAAATTAAACAATTAAATCCCGGCAAGGGAACATCAATTAAACAATTAAATCCCGGCAAGGGAACAATAACAGTAATCTCAATATCCAAATAAGGGAGACAATATCAAAAGCAAAAATGACCCGGCAATGGTATATTTTAGTAGCTCATTCTCGTTCATTTCATATTTTAGTAGCTCTTTCACTTCATTTAATAATTTACTCTATTACTTGAGCTAATTCCCCAAAGAATACAATTATCTCATATATCTTCACCATTCGTATTACAGTCTGAGCCAATGCTCCAAAGGATACAATTATCTCCTATACCTTCATCATTCGTATTACAATCTGAGCCAATGCTCCAAAGGATACAATTATCTCATATATCTTCATCATTCGTATTACAATCTGAGCCAATGCTCCAGAGGATACAATTATCTCATATACCTTCATCATTCGTATTACAATCTGAGCCAATCCTCCAAAGGATACAATTATCTCATATATCTTCATCATTCGTATTACAATCCGAGCCAATGCTCCAACAGAGTTTAAAGATTACAATTCCCTTCACATATTCTTCACAACATATAGAAATCATCAATTAAGCATGAAAATTACCACAAAATCAGAATATTCACAATATAAGGACTCACGGTCATGCTAGACACCAATGTATAGATACTCGTCACCATGCCTATACATCATATTTGACAATTAGCAAGTAGCAAATTATACTCAACTCCTATTCCCTCAAGCTAAGGTTAGACCAAACACTTACCTCGGGTCCAAAGTATAGAAATCAACCAGAAACCACACGTTTGCCACGAGTATCTGACTCCAAATGGCCCAAATCTATTCAAATAAATCTCATACCGTAAATAACATCTCGTGCATATGATTCTACTATTTAATTCAGAGTTACGGGCGCGAAATTAGGTAAAATGACCAAAACACCCCTTAGGACAGCCTCTGGGAGTCGAATAAATTTTACATTTTCAGAACCCTCGTACTCTCACGAGTCTAGCCATATAAAAATCTCTCAAATCGAAGGTCAATCACTCACTCAAATCCCAATTTTAGAAAAACCTAAGTTCTACCCAAAACTCCCAATTTTCAGCCATGGAAATCTTTGATTTTAAGTTGAAAACATGTTAAATGATGTTAATGATTGAAGAATTGAGTAAAAACCAACTTTCAAATTATTTGGAAGAAGTCTTGTACTTGGAAAAATCGCCTAAGAGTATTTGAGTTCGAGAAAATATAAAATATGAAGTAAAATTTCGGTTTTGTACAGTGCAGGCTACTAGTTGGCATAGGAATTGCGAACAGGGGTTCGCAATTGCGAACCCTTCAGACATTCCCAACCTTCGCATTTGCGATCAGGCCGGCCCAGGTTAACCTTCGCATTTGCGAACCTTTTGGTCGCATTTGCGATCAGGCCTACCCAGGTTAACCTTCGCACTTGCGAACCTCTTGGTCGCATTTGCCATCAGTCCTGCCCAAACCAAGCTTCGCATTTTCGATGAGTAGCTCGCATTTGCGAGTTTGCATTTGCGATACTGGCTTCTCAAATGCGAAACCTGCAGACCAGTCACACCAGCAGATTTCCAAGTATCCAAAACTCACCCGAGCCCTCGAGGCTACAAACCAAATACACACACTACCTCAAAAACATCCTATGACCTTATCCATGCGATCAAGTCACCAAAATAACATCATATACATCGAATTGAACCTCAAAATCCATGAATTCTATCAAATTTCATAAAACATCAAATTTTCCATTATTAGTCTGAAACACGTCAAACGACATCCGATTTCAACTAAACTTTACAGAAAGTGCCTAAACCATATATAAGACATGTACCAGGCACCGGAACAAAAATATGGGCCCGATACCATTACTTTCTAATCATATTTCATTTTCATTTTCCTTAAATATTGTCAGAAAACCATTTTACTCAAAAATTCATTCCTCGGGCTTGGGACCTCGGAATTGGATTGCGGGCATATGGAAAAGTCCCATATTTTCCTACGGACCCTCCGATATCATCAAATCACGGGTCCGGGTCCGTTTACCCAAAATGTTGACCGAAGTCAAATTTATTTATGTTAATATTAAATCTTAGCATTTTTCACAGAACTTCATATTTAAGTTGTCCGGCTACGCGCCTGGACTGTGCACACAAATCGAGGCAACTACAAATGAGTTTTTCAAGGCCTCGGGAGTACGAAATGGGGTAATAAAACAGGTGATGACCCCTTGGGTCGTCACATTCTCCACCTCTAAAACAATCGTTCGTCCTCAAACGGACAAAAGAAGGAAGTACCTGAATCGGGATTTAAATGAGGGTAACGGTTCCGCATATCGGACTCGGACTCCCAGGTCGATGCCTCAGGAAGCTGACCTCTCCACTGAACAGGAACATAAGGGAAACTCTTGGATCTCAACTGATGAATCTGCCAGTCTAGAATAGCTACCGGCTCCTCCTTATAAGATAAGTCCTTGTCCAACTGGACAGTGCTGAAATCTAACACGTGGGCTGGATCGCCTTGATACCTCCGAATCATGGACACATGAAAAATTCGATGTACGGCTGATAAGCTAGGTGGAAATGCAAGTCTATAAGCCATCTCTCCCACTCGATCAAGAATCTCAAACGGACCAATAAATCTAGGGCTAAGCTTGCCCTTCTTCCCAAATCTCATCACACCCTTCATAGGCGACACTGGGAGAAATACTCGCTCACCAACCATAAAAGCCACATCTCGAACTTTGCGATCTGCATATATCTTTTGCCTAGACTGAGCTGTACGAAGCCTATCCTGAATGATCCTAACCTTGTCCAAGGCCTCCTGAACCAAATCTGTACCCAACAACCGAGCCTCTCCCGGCTCAAACCATCCAACCAGAGATCGAAACCGCCTACCATATAAAGCCTCATAAGGAGCCATCTGGATACTCGACTGGTAGTTTTTGTTGTAGGCAAACTCTACTAAAGGCAAGAACTGATCCCATGATCCTACAAAGTCAATAACACAAGCTCGGAGCATATCCTCCAAAATCTAAACAGTCCGCTCGGACTGTCCATCCGTCTAAGGATGAAATGCTATACTCAACTCAACCTGGGTGCCTAACTCTCGCTGAACTGCCCTTCAGAAACGCGATGTAAATTGCGCGCCCCGGTCCGAAATGATAAATACTGGCACACCATGAAGGCGAACAACCTCCCAGATATAGACCTCAGCTAACCTCTCGGATGAATAGGAGACTTCCACATGAATGAAATGCGCTGACTTGGTCATCCTATCAACAATGACCCAAACTGCATCGAACTTCTTCCGGGTCAACGGAAGTCTGGTAACGAAGTCCATAGTGATCCTCTCCCACTTCCACTCGGGAAGCTCAATCCTCTGAAAAATAAGCCAACAGGGCTCTGGTGCTCATACTTAACCTGTTGACAATTCAAACACCGCGCCACATGTGCTATAATACCCTTCTTTATTCTACGCCACTAATAATGCTGTCGCAAATCCTGATACATCTTCGCGGCACCCGGATGAATAGAGTACCGGGAACTATAGGACTCCTCCAAAATCAACTCTCGAATCCCATCAACATTGGGCACACAAACTACCCCTGCAATCTCAAAACACCATCATCATCTAAGGTCAACTGCTTGGTGCCTCCGCGCTGCACCGTGTCTCTAAGGACACACAAATGGGGATCATCAAAGATCACGGATACGCTACAATAATGAAGAGCGAGCGAACGTACAAGCCAACACTCGACTAGGCTCAGAAATATCAAACCTCACAAATCGATTGGCCAAAGACTGAACATCCAAAGCAAGCGGCCTCTGACTGACCGGAATAAAAGCAAGACTGCCTATGCTAGGTGGCTTCCTACTCAAAGAATCAGCCACCATATTGGCCTTCCCCGGGTGGTATACGTTGGTAATTTCATAATCCTTCAACAACTCCAACCACCTCCTATGCCTCAAATTCAACTCCTTTTACTTGAACAAGTATTGAAGACTCTTATGATCCGTGAACACCTCACAAGCCACGCCATATAGATAGTGCCTCCAAATATTCAATGTCTGAACAATGGCTGCCAACTCCAAATAATGCACAGAATAGTTCTTCTCATGAATATTCAACTACCTCGAAGCATAAGCATTGACCTTGCCATCCTTTATCAACACTGTACCAAGCCCAATACGAGAAGCATCGCAATAGACTGTATAAAGTCCTAAACCTGTGGGAAAAACCAGTACCGATGTCGTATTCAGAGTTGTCTTGAGCCACTGAAAGCTCACCTCACACTCGTCCGACCATCTGAACTGGGCACCCTTCTGGGTCAACCTGGTCATGGGGGCTGCAATAGATGAGAACCACTCCACAAACTGACGATAGCCTGCCAATCCCAAGAAATTCCGAATCTGGGTAGCTGATGCTGGTCTACGCAAGTTCTTGACTGCCTCAATATTCTTCGAGTCAACGTGAATACCCTCTGCTGATACGATATAACACAGGAATGCAACTGAACTCAACCAGAACTCACACTTCGAAAACTTTACGTATAGCTGGCTATCCTTCTGATTTTGCAGAACCACTCTGAGATGCTGCTCGTGCTCCTCCTGAATGTGGGAGTATATCTATATATTATTAATGAAGACTATCAAGAACGAGTCTAAATAAGGCCTGAACACTCGGTTCATCAAGTCCATGAAAGCTCCTGGGGAATTTGTCAACCCAAACAACTTGACCAAAAACTCGTAATGCCCGTACCGAGTGCGGAAAGCTGTCTTAGGGACATTGGATGCCCTAATCCTCAACTGATGGTAGCCATATCTCAATTCTATCTTTGAAAATACCTTGTAACCCTGAAGCTGATAGAACAAATCGTCAATCCTTGGCAGTGGATACTTATTCTTGATTATAACCTTGTTCAACTGTCGGTAATCAATGCACATCCTCATCGAACCATCCTTTTTTCTTCACAAACAATACTGGAGCACCCCAAGGAGAAACGTTGGGTCTAATGAAACCCTTCCCAAGCAAATCCTGCAACTGTTCCTTCAACTCTTTCATCTCTGGCGGGGCCATGCGATATGGAGGACCAGAAATGGGCTGGGTGCCCAGAGCCAGATCAATGCAGAAATCAATGTCCCTGTCGGGTGGCATCCCCAGAAGGTCTGAACGGAAGACCTCAGGAAACTCACGAACCATGGGTACCGAATCAATAGAGGAACCTCAGCACTGGAATCGCGCACATAAGCCAAATAAGCCAAACACCCCTTCTCGACCATATGTCGAGCCTTCACGTACGAAATAACACTGCGGGTAGAATGACCAGGAGTTCCTTTCCACTCCAAACGGGGTAAATCTGTCAAAGCTAAGGTCACCGTCTTGGCATGACAATCCAAGATGGCATGATATGGGGATAACCAGTCCATCCCCAATATAACGTCAAAGTCGAGCATACCTAAAAGGAACAAATCAACAGGGGTCTCAAGACCCCGAATCACCACAACACAAGAACGATGGACTCGATCGACCATGATAGAATTACCTACCAGTGTAGATACATAAACAGGAATACTCAGTGGATCACTAGGCATGACCAGGTATGGTGCAAAATAAGAGGACACATACGAATACATAGACCCTCGATCAAATAGCACTGAAGCATCTCTACCACAAACCCGAATAGCACCTGTAATGACAACATCTGAAGACTCAGCCTCTGGCCTGGCTAGAAGAGCATAACATCGGGGCTTGGCCCCACTATCCTGAACCACATCTCTGCGACGGCCGACTGTTGGGTGGCCTCCAACTCTGGCGGCCTGAGCTCCACCTCTATGACCTCTACCTCCACTCTAGCACCTCTACCCCCACCTCTAGCTGGTTGGGCAGGCTGTGGAACACTCGGTGCATGTACCATGGCATGAGAGTTCTGATGCTGCGAACTACCTAGTGCTCGAGGGAAAAATCTGGCAAGGTGACCCGGATCGCCACAACTGTAACAAGACCTCGGCTGCTGAGGGAAATGAATCTGACCCTGTCAACCTGAATGACCACCCCGGAAACTCTGATGCGGCAGTTCACTGATGAGAGCTGGTGGCACACCGTAAGGCTGCTGATCAGAATAATGCGTCTCAGAACCACGACCACCTGAAGTACCATGGGAAACCTGGAGAGCCGACTGGAGAGGTATGGGAGGATGACCTTTGCACACCGTAAGGCTGCTGATCGGAATAATGCGTCTCAGAACCACGACCACCTGAAGTACCATGGGAAACCTGGAGAGCCGACTGGAGAGGTATGGGAGGATGACCTCTGCCTGAAGAATCCCTGACCCCAGATGAGGCTCCACTTAAACGAACGAAATGATGGGGCCTCTTTTCAGCCCCCTGACCACCACCCTATGACATAATCATCTCAATCCTCCTGGCCACATTGGCCACATCCTGGAATGATATATCTGTACCTTACTTTCTAGCCATCTGAAGTCTAATAGGCCGGGCCAATCCCTCAATAAATCTTCGAACCCTCTCCCGATCAGTGGGAAGTATCATAAGAGCATGTCAGGCTAGAGTGATGTTCCTGGTCTCGTACTGAGTGATTAACATGGATCCCTGCTGGAGACGCTCAAACTGCCTCCGAAGGTCCACTCTCTGAGTAATGGGAAGGAACTTCCCCAAAAATATCTCTGAGAAATGATTCCAAGTCAAAGGTGTAGATCCAGCTGGTCTGGCTAAGCAATAGTCACTCCACCAACTCTTGGCTGCGCCATATAATCGAAAAGAGCGAAGTCGACCCCGTTGGAATCCACTACGCCCATGTTCCGAAGAACCTCAAGGCAGCTGTCCAAATAGTCCTAGGGGTCCTCTGATGGTGAACCAGTAAAAGTAGCAGTGAATAACTTAGTGAACCTGTCCAGTCTCCACAAAGCATTTGTTGACATAGCTGCTACCTCTGCTACCGGTGCTGCAATACCCGGCTGGGCTACTCCGGCTGGCTGAGGTGCCGGAGTCTGAAACTATTGAGCTAGCTGCTCTGGCACGCGAGCGGAAGGAGTCTGGGCACCTCCCCCAGCCTGAGAGACGACAGGTGTACTAGGAAAAAGTCCCGCCTGTGCTAAACTCTCCATGAGTCCGACTAGACGGACAAGGGCATCCTGTAGCACTGGGGTAGCTATGAACCCCTCTGGGACCTGGGCTGAACCTCTTCGTCAGACTCGACCTGAGGGTCCACTACTGGGGCCGCTGCTCTAGGCTGAGCCCCGCCCCGGCCTCGGCCTCTAGAACTGCCTCTTCCTCGACCTCGACCCCGAGTAGGAGCTGTAGTAGGAGTGTCAGGCTGATGGGCGGAACAAAGGGAAGCACGCGTCTTCTCCATCTACGAGAAAATAGAATAGAAACAAAATCAGCACTCAGAATCATAGAGCACGACAGAGAAGAAAAGAAATATGGAGTCATCCTAACTTTGCAGCCTCTAAGGGATAAATATAGACGTCTCCGTACCGATCCCTCAGACTCTACCAAGTTGTCCATGAGTTGTGAGACCTAAGTAACCTAGAGCTCTAATACCAACTTGTCATGCCCCGAACTCCCACCATCCTGCCGTGATGGCGTCTAACGTTGAACCCGCTAGACAAGCCAACGTGTATAGATAAACTAGCATATTAACATCAATTTAATAGGATAAGCTAAACGATTCACAGTTCGACAGCGGAAATAAATACGGTCTCAAGCTAAATAAGGAGAACATGATACAACAACGCGTAAACTTTCCCAAAACCTGGAGTCACAAACTCACGAACTGTCTATAAGAGTACTAAATACAAGTCTGGAAGGAAATACATGTCTGCCTATAAAGCTAGAGGAAAAACAAGATAGAATTGAAGACAAAAGGGATGGAAGAGACGCCAAGGCCCACGAACGCTAGCGAGTATACCTTGAAGCCTCTATGATAAACTGGAAGACACTCCCACTAATTATGTCCTTTTGGTCCGGCTGTGTAATCTGCACAACATAAAGAAGTGCAGGTGTAGCATAAGTACAACCGAACCCATGTAGTGGTAAGTCCCTAGCCTAACCTCGGCAAAGTAGTGATGAGGCTAGAACAAGACTACCAAATAAACCTGTGCAGTTCAAATAAATTGATATACATATATATACAACGGATAAGAAATATAGGGAGAAAACAATTAATAAAGGAAGGGGAACATGTTGCGGGGAGATAACAGTTTCATACAAGAAATCTCAATAAGGAAAAGAACAACAAAGCCAGCATATCAATAAGGACAAGAAATCACAAGCTTGCACAACATCACCCTTCGTGATTTTACTCTCGTCCTCACTATGCAATGTGTAATGTAAACAATGTAAATCATGGCACGGCATCACCCTTCGTGCTTTTACTTAATTTCCTCATAGTATAATCAATGAACTTCGGTACGGAGTGGTACATCATACGTCACGGCATTACCCTTTGTGCTTTACACTCTTTCCTCACAATGTCAAACAATGCACGACATCACCCTTCGTGCTTTAGCACTCATCCTCACCCAAACAATAATCACAAACAAGGGAAGGGGAGTAAACATAATAGAAATAATAACCCCGGCAAGGGAACAATATCAAACAATGCACGACATCACCCTTCGTGCTTTAACACTCTTCATCAGAATATCAAACAGTGCACGGCATCACCCTTCGTGCTTTAATGCTCTTCCTCACCCAAACAGCAATCACAACCAAGGGCAAGGGAGTAAGCAGAATAAAATAGAAATCTCGGCAAGGGAACATCGATTGAACAACTAAATCTCGGCAAGGGAACATCAAATAAACAATTAAATCCCGGCAAAGGAACATAAATTAAACAATTAAATCCCGCCAAGGGAACAATAAAAGTAATCTGAACATCCCAATAAGGGAGACAATATCAAAAGCAACAATGACCCGACAAGGGTATATTTTATAAGCTCTTTCTCTTTCTTTCACTTAATTTCATAATTTACTCTATTACTTGAGTCAATGCCCCAAAGGATACAATTATCTCATATATCTTCATCATTCGTATTACAATCAGAGACAATGATCCAAAGGATACAATTATCTCATATACCTTCATCATTCTTATTACAACCTCAGCCAATGCTTCAAAGGATACAATTATCTCATATATCTTCATCATTCATGTTACAATCTGAGCCAATGCTCCAACAGAGTTTAAAGATTACAATTTCCTTCACATATTCTTCACAACATATAGAAATCATCAATTACGCGTGGAAATTACCACAAAATCAGAATATTCACAATATAAGGACTCACGGTCATGCTAGACACCGATGTATAGATACTCGTCACCATGCGTATACATCGTATTTGACATTAGCAAGTAGCAAATTATACTCAACTCCTATTCCCTCAAGCTATGGTTAGACCAAACACGTACCTCGGGTCCAAAGTATAGCAACCAACCCGAAACCACACGTTTGCCACGAGTATCCGACTCCAAATGGCCCAAATCTATTAAAAAAAATTTATACCATAAATAGCATCTCATGCAACTGATTCTACTATTCAATTCAGAGTTACGATGCGAAATTAGGTAAAATAACCAAAACGCCCCTCAGGCCAGCCTCTCGGAGTCGGATAAATTTTACATTTTCAGAACCCTCGTACTCTCATGAGTCTAGCCATATAAAAATCTCTCAAATCGGAGGTCAATCACCCACTCAAATCCAAATTTTAGAAAAACCTAAGTTTTACCCAAAACACCCAATTTTCACCCATGCAAATCTTTGATTTTAAGTTGAAAACATGTTAAATGATGTTAATGACTGAAATAATTGAGTAAAAACTAACTTACAAATGATTTGGAAGAAGTCTTGTTCTTGGAAAAATCCCCTAAGAGTGTTTGAGTTTGAGAAAATATGAAATATGAAGTAAAAATTCGGTTTTGTACAGTGCAGGCTACTGGTTGGCATGGGAATTGCGAACCCTTCAGACATTCCCAACCTTCGCCTTTGCAAACCTCTTGGTCGGATTTGCGATCAAGCCTGCACATGTTAACCTTCGCATTTGCAAACCTTTTGGTCGCATTTGCGATCAGGCCTGCCCAGGTTAACCTTCGCATTTGCGATCAGGCCTGCCCACACCAACCTACGCATTTGCGATGAGTAGCTCGCATTTGCAAGTACGCATGTGCGATGCTGGATTCGCAAATTCGAAGCCTGCAGTCAGTCACACTAGCAGATTTCAAAGTTCAAAAATGTAATCTGTGGCCTATCCAAAATTCACTCGAGCCCTCGGGGCTCCAAACCAAACACACACACTACCTCAAAAACATCCTATGAACTTATCAATGCGATCAAGTCGCCAAAATAATATCATATACATCGATTTAAACCTCAAAATCCATGAATTCTATCAAATTTCATAAAACATCAAATTTTCCATTTTTAGTCCGAAACACGTCAAACGACATCTGATTTCAACCAAACTTTACAAAAAGTGCCTAAACCATGTATAAGACCTGTACTGGGCGCCGGAACAAAAATACGGACCCGATACCATCACTTTCTAATCAGATTTCATTTTCATTTTCCTTAAATATTTTCAGAAACCATTTTACTCAAAAATTCATTTCTCGGAATTGGATTTCGGGCATACGCACAGGTCCCATAATTTCGTACGGACCCTCCGGGACCGTCAAATCACGGGTCCGGGTCCGTTTACCCAAAATGTTGACCGAAGTCAAATTTATTCATGTTAATATTAAATCATAGCATTTTCACAGAATTTCATATTTAACCTGTCCGGCTACGCGTCCGGACTGCGCACACAAATCGAGGTAACTACAAATGAGGTTTTCAAAGCCTCGAGAGTACAGAATGGGGTAATAAAACAGGTGATGACCCCTTGGGTCGTCACAAACTAATTAAATAAAATCATGCCCAAGAGATACTCTTGACCGCAAAGTGACGAGCGTAAAACATACACTTAAAATTCTCCTCACTAATCAAATATAGTATAGTATAATACTATATCCACAGGGATTGAAACAGTATCCTCGTAATTTCTAGCTTGGTTGCGATCCAAGATGATCAAAAAATTTGACTTATATGATTTCTAACAAAAATTAACTAAGAGTCTAAAGCTATTGACTAATAACAATCGAAATAAGGAATAATAAAAGAAGGTTATCAATGGGAGAGAAGATAGGGTTTTGTAGGATGAGTGCAAGATAATTATTTGGGATCTAGCTCTAGATAATTACTTTTATTATTTAAGTGAGTCTCTCGAATTCACTCAGTTATTAGTTAAAACTTGTAGTAAAAACTCCTCTCTCCATTAAGTCTTAAACTCACAAGATGAACCAATTTAAGAACGTGAAGACATGCAAGAATGCGCAGTGGATTGGTCTTTAGGAAAATATAATTCGATTATTCTCATAACTAGATTATCAACGATTCAAATAGCCTCTTTCGATTACTTAGAAGAATCTATGAACTCAACCAATATGTACGGTGTTTCCCCAATAGATTTTCTCGTGGTAGTCGGGTAACACAGTAAAGAGAAAGGTAGTTTCTTGTGCCATTATCGTTGATTGTCCACTATATTTTGTGGAATTCTCTTGACATTCTTGTTGGCTTCCTCAACTGCCCCATTCATTTGTGGTCTGAAGGCTGTGGAATTACGGTGGAGGATTATGAACTTCTCGCAAAGTTCTCTCATGAGGTCTCTATTGAAGTCAGCGGCATTTTCAGTGATGGTGGACTTCGGTATCCCAAATATGTAGACAATGTTGTTTTGAACGAAATCTGCCAATACCTTCTTCTTGACGGCCTTGTAAGTAGATGCCTCAACCCATTTTGTGAATTAGTCGATAGTTACCAAGATGAAATGTTGTCCATTTTATGTGGCAGGCTGTATAGGTCCAATCAATGAATCTGGCACTGGTGAGAGTTCTGTTACGTAGCGGATACTGTTGCTTTAAATAATCATCCAAAAGTATCCATCTCTCAAGATCTTCTTGACTAATGTGAACCCATTCATGTGGGGTCCATGCATTCCTACATGTATATCCTCGAATAGTTTGGTAGCCTTGGCAATGTCTACACATCTCAACAAACCTAAAGTGTGGGGTCCTCCTGTACAGGTCATCCTAGTTAAGAAAAAGTGGTTTTCCAACCTCATAAGGGCTCGATTTTTACCATTAGTAGAATTTTTTGGGTATTCTCTAGTCCAAAGGAATTTCTTGATGTCGTGATATAATGGTTTACCATCTGGTTCTTCATCTACATGGAAGCAATAGGCATGCTGATCCCTGATTTCTACATACAATTCTTGTTTGGATGCTGAATCATAGATGATAGAGTTTCAAGGGTGTCGATGAACTCGTTCTGAATCCTAGGGAAGTGCTTGGCCTCAATCTTCGTGAATTTCTTGCATAGCTCTTTCACGTAGTGCAGATATTGAAGTATCTTGACATTCTTGGTAGACCATTCCCTTTGGACTTGATGTATCAATAGATCTGAATCTCTTATGAACAAAAATTCTTTGACATTCATGTCGACTTCATTCTGATCCCAAGGATGCACGCTTCGTATTCTCCCATATTATTGGTTCAAAGGATTCTTATCTTTGCCGGTGTTGGATAGTAATGTCGAGATTCCGAAATCAGGACTGCCCCAATTATGACTCCTCCTTTGCAGTTTGTTGCTCCAGAAAAAAAACATTCTCCATCCAGGGTATGGTTTTGCAATATCTTCTCCACCAAATAACACTTCTTCATCGGGAAAATATGTAGTAAGTGGCTTGTAATCCACATCTACCAGATTTTCTATGAGGTGGTTGGCTAATGTTTGTCCTTTGATAGCCTTTTGAGTTATGTACACAATGTCAAATTTGTTCAGGAGAATTTTCCAGTTAGCTAGTCTTTACGTAGGCATCGGCTTCTGGATGATGATGTGAGCTGGTCGAGTCGAGATATGAGATATGTAGTGTATGTTGACGTGTAGTGCCTTAGTTTATGGGCAATCCAAGTAAGAGCACAAGAAGTTCGTTCTATTAGAGTATACTGGCCTCGCATGGCGTGAACTTCTTACATAAGTAGTAGATGGCTTACTCCTTTCTCCCAGCCTCCTCATGTTGTCCCAACACACATCCGAAGGCGTTATCCAAGACTGACAAATAGAGTATCTATAGTTTCCCTGTTTCGGGGGGAACCAATAATGGAAGATTTGATAGATACTCTTTGATTCTGTCGAATGCTTTCTGGCACTCTTTTATTCATCTTGTGGCAATATGCTTCTTCCGCAACTTGAAAATGGGTTCACAAATTACCGTGGACTGGGCAATGAAGCGACTGGTGTAATTCAATCGACATAGGAAACTCATGACATTTTTCTTGCTCTTTGTTGGTGGTAATTCCTTAATGGCCTTGATTTTTTATGGGTCCGCTTCTAGTACCTTCCTGCTTACAATGAAGCCCAACAACATACCAGTGGGGACTCCGAACACGCATTTTTCTAGGTTCAACTTCAAATTATACCTTCCTAGGCATTCAAATAATTTCCTCAAATCATCAAGCTCTGAACTCTTTCGAGACTTTATGATGATGTCATCCACATCACTTCAATCTCCTTATGAATCATGTCGTAAAAAAGGGTTGTTATGGCCCTCGTGTAGGTGGCGCAGGTGTTCTTCAGACCAAACAAAATAACTCTATAGCAGTAGACTCCCCAAGATGTAGTGAAGGTCGTCTTCTTTTCATATTCCTCAAGCATCAAGATTTGGTGATACCCAGCGAAACAATCCACAAAAGAGTGCAATTCATGCTTCACGTAGTTCTCAACAAGGATGTGGATTTTTGGCAAAGAGAAGTCATCATTTGGACTAGCTGTGTTGAGATCTCAATACTCCACACATATTCTGATCTTTTCGAGTTTCTTAGGTACATGGGTGATGTTTTTAAGCCAGCTTGGAGAGTTGGTGACTCTCCCTACATTTTCTTCTTTATGCTTGGTCACTTTTTCCTTTATCGTCACGCTCAAATCAAGGTTGAATTTCTAGGATTTCTGCTTGACCGACAGTCAAGTAGGATAGGTGGCGGTCGATGCGAGACAATGTTAGTACTTAATACTGGCATGTCATCATACGACCTTGCAAACACACCAATGTACTGTCGGAGGAGCATAACCAGTTTTTCCTTATGATACACGTCTACGTATATGCTGATTCTGGTCTCTTTTTCTGAGTCTCCAACTGCGCAATCTCTTGCGTAAGATCATCAGGCATCATGCTCTCTCCATTCTCCTCATAATGGGGGTCGTTGCGCTCGACTATTTCATTACATGTCATAATCGCGGAACATAGGGTTGTAGTAGTTTGATCACTGACAAGAAATGCATAAATAAAGCAATAATTAAAGTTGCAATATTTGATAAAATCATTCTTTTTATTTCATCAAAAGAGGAACTTCTTAAGCATTCAAAAGAGGCAAATGACAAAAAGCCACAGACACGGCGCACGCCTCAATTGACCGTGCGCTTTTCAAAAGAAAACTTTTACATTACATACTACCAAGACTCTCGGCTAACCAAAGATGGAGTGGCGGTCCAATTCCGTAGCTCTTCCCCTGATTCGGCATCCCTGATAGTCGGTGTCTTATTTTCTATCCCTTCACAACATTTTTCAATCATATTCATGAACATATTTCACATCCCATCGATGATATCATCTTCATGTATAGAACTCTGACTCATACTTGCAACATGCTCTGGCAAAAAAACCTTTTTCCCGAAGCTAACGGTACGAGCTTTCCCTTCCAGAGGCTGATATCCTATGTCAACCCTTCCTTTATGCCCATTATGTTGAATTTTCTCTGTGATTCTGTCCGATCAGGCTCGCAACACTGTTCCTCGTATGTATCAATATTTCATCTTCTCCCTCAAAGCCATTTTAGATCAATACGATGACTGAATTCCCAAGTTTTGTTCAGCCTTTTCAATCTCGGTAGTCTATATGATTTCCACTGCATGTAAAGAAAATTTGTCCAACTCTTCAATAAACGGAACAACACACTCCAAAAAGGTAGAGTGACCCCACTCGCAATGGATTACGATCTTCTTACATCCCCACTCAAATTTCATGCATTGGTGCAAAGTGGATGGGACAGTCCCTGCCATATGTATCCAGGGCCTTCCTAGAAGAAAATTGTAGGAAGATGAGATGTCCATTACTTGAAATAATATCAGAAATTCGACAGGCTCGATATGCAAGGACAAATAAATTTCTCCAATAACATACTTTTGCGAACCATCAAAGGCTTCACCCACACGTGGCTTTCTTTGACTTCCCTCAAATGAATTCCTAACTCTCGTAGAGTGGTGAGAGGACAAATGTTGACTCCTGACCCTCCATCGACCACCGCCCATGACACCGCTTTGTCCCCATATTTGACACTGATATGAAAAGCCTTGTTGTAACATTCCCATTCGACAATAAGTTCGTATCTTATGAAAGTGATCATACTTGCTTCGACCAATTTTTTTAGTTGTTGCATCCAACGCCTCACTCGTGGTGTTACTTGGTACACTTATCCCAGTTTGTAATTTCAATAGGGCGTCCTTATGACTGTCAAAACTCATTAATAAATCCATGATTGATATCTTTGCAGGAGTTTTGTAAAGGGATCCTCCATAGAGCACTCTTTGGTCGACATTATATTCTTTTCCATAACATGGTGGCTTCTGGGTGTGTTACGTTCCTTCTTTGAATCTGCTTTTTTCCAAAGTTCCCTGGATTGACATATTCAGGAGCGTGGGCTACAACAAAGTCCACAACCTTGTCATACCATGGGCTACAACAAAGTCTACAATTTTGGCTTTTCCCGTTTGTTGGTACATCCTTGGCACGGTTATGCACTCCTGACTTTCTTTGTCGCTTGTAGAAACGGCAGGTTGTCGATGATAACTTTGAACAGTAATTGTAGGTATCACTTGTAGTTTAATCTTTGGAGCCCTTTGAAGAAGGATCCTGGTGGCTTCTGCATTTCCTATAGTGACAATCTTTCTGTTTAGGTCATCTTCGTTATCCAATATGATCATGTTAATTCCCTGTTTTTGTGATTTGGCAAAGGATTTACGACTTATATTGGGCAACGTCGGAGTGCGTTGCGTGGATCTTCTATTTATCAATGTTTCAATCTCCTTTTTCATCTTAGAACAATCTTCATTATCATGCCCACGCATGTTGGAGTGGTACACACATCTCTTCGTTGCGTCAAAATACTTCGAGGGGTATCCAGGAACACTTCCTTTAACTAGATATATTAATGTTATTCTTCTCAATCTCTCAAGTAATTGAGCTAGAGGCTCAGTAATCGGATTATAATTTCTACGACCCTATCTCTTCAAAGTTCGGACGAGGGTGTGGTGCATAAGTAGGTTTGTTTTGGTGAGTAGTGGTTTTACAGGAGCATATGATCGTTGTGGGTTTTGGTTTTTGTTGGCTCGAGGAGGGTTGTATTGTGGTTGAGGGTGGTAATATGGTTGGGTGTCCGCATAAGTGGGTGGTGGTGAATGATTATTTGGGGAATTGGCAGTGGTTATGTGATGTGGGTTGGGTTAATAGTAAAGGACGACTGCTAAAGCCCCCTATTTCATCTTCTTTCCGCTACCAATTGATCCTGATTGGATGGCCTTAATGGGCAATCGCAGTGCTTCAATGGATTGTACTTTATTAGATTTTATGCCCTCTTCTAAGAATATCCCATCTTTACCAGCTCAGGGAATTTCTGTCCCAGCATTCCCATCATCTTTTCAAAGTATATTCCCTCCTGGGCTCCAATGAAATACTTGGTTAATTCACTATCGTCGAGCGGAGGTTGCACCCTTGTGGCATATGACCTCCACCGACGTGCATATTCTTGGAATGAACTGGATGGTTATTTCTATAGGTTATCTAGTGCGAACTTATCATGGTTGATCTCTGTGTTGAATTGAAAATGATTCACAAAGTCCTCCTCACACCTTGCCAAATTCTTCAATTTCACTAATCTTGATGAGTGTACCAGGTGAGTGCTTCTACCGTCAAACTTTTTATAAATAACTTCATCCTTAGCTTTTCGTTCCTCCCCACTCCTACCAAATTGTCACAATATGCCCTCAAATGTGCGTGGGGTCCATCGTCCCATCAAAGATATCAGACTTTTGGGGTTATACCCTGTTGGCATATCCACATCCAGATGAATACAAAGATCGCCGTATTCCAAACTTTTACTTTCTCGGGCAACTTGGACACTTTTCATTTGCTTTCTCAAGATTTGCAACTGCTCAGATATTAACTCTTCTTCCTTATGTCTAGCTTCCCTCTCTATCACGGCACATTGGTCAATTTCATAACGCATCATGGACGTGACAGGTGCTGTAATGGTAGGTTCACAAATAACATATACAAGGGGAACGTACTGCTCATGGGCAGCGGTATGTTCCACACGTATCTGCTAGTTGGTGGTAAAAGTGATTCTGTCATGAGGAAGGGTATGAGTTTCAATTGTAGTAATAGGCGGGCTTTGTGGAGTTTGAACATACTCCAGAATGTAGGGATTGTGGATAGGGGATTTGGTTGGTTTTTGGGGGTCACTAGAGGTATGTCTTGATTGGTAGGATTTTGGCATGAAGCGGAAGGAAACTAGTTAGGGAGTGAATCCTAAGAAGGGAATCGAGGTGGTTGAAGAAAAGACTCCACTTCTTGGGCCATCCTGGCCACGCACTCATCATTCTTGGTGTCGTCACCTTAGATTGTATGGTGGTTCCGCCAGTTTTAGTCGACGCAACCCAACTTTATTTTCCTTCGGGTGGTAATATTAAGGAAAAAGAAACATACGACGAAAGAAAATAAAAAGAACAAGAGCTAGTTTCTTCATTTATACAACCAGGAAATCCCATAGAGGAATTAATTCGTGCATTAAGGCTAAAAAGTTTCCTAGGATTTGTGTGGACCTCTCATTGCCGGAGGTAGGCCTAAATAGCAGATATTTGACAAACATTTAAAATTGACACATTTTGATCCGAAGCAATTTATTTTCATTGATAATTAGGACTAATACACGTGGGAACAAAGATTAAATCCATGTTTCATAGAACTGCATGGGCTTGGACAACTTTCCCTTTTGGAAAGTAAATAGAGAACTAGGGATAAAGGTACAAAGCGGGAAAGAAAGGGAAATCAACCAACTCTAATAACCGTCCCCTGAGTCATTTCCCACATCCTCTTTTTCTTGTAGGTCCTCTTATTGATCCTCCTCCGGGTCTTCCTCATACTCCTCCTTGTCATCTATGAACTCAGACTCCTCCTCCGATTCTTCATCTGGCTCTGTGCTAGACTCTATTCAAATGTACTCCACTACCCCATCATCGTTTTTCAACAGGTGGCAACATGTTGTCAATGGATCCTAGGACTACTTGACGGTGCATTGAAGTGATCAAAAGGTAATGTGGTAGGATATCATGTAAATCTGGAAAGCAGCCACAGCGTCCTCTAACCAGGATATACCCTCTCTTCTTGGTCGGGACAACTATTTTTCCCAGTTGATCCCGACATAGTACTTAGGAGTACACCATGAGTTTTGACCCATAGGCATTGTGACCAGGTCGTTCACTCTTCTTGGAGCCTTTTTATCCGGGGATTGGAAAATGCTCGTTGTACTCATCCTCGTATAGCATTGTCCTTGTCCATAGAGGCACATATTGGGTCATCCTGAACTGTCTAAGGACTCGTAAGGGTGAGTACGGTTGAATACCTTCAAGTCCGAACAGTTTAATGAAGTATTTACTAGGAGTCCTAAATATTTCTTTTCCACCTAACCAGGATAGCTTCCTGTTGATCCATCCCCCGCTCGGGTTTGTCAGCATTTCCCTCCAATCTTATTTACCATGTAGGAGAACAATGTATCATTGTTTTGTTGTGGCCGCGGATCATGTTTCTGAAGCCCTCGAAGTAGTCGATAGTGGCCTCTGGCTAGAAGAAATGCAGATCTGAAGCATCAAGTTGATAAGTGAGGATTTTGACTACTTATTAGCACCTTTTTGCTTTAATTTTAATCCAAAAAAGTTTAATTGTGTTCCTGAAAACTGATGAAATATGCTTAATTGCAGGAATGGTGGAAATCAGCCTCAAAGATGAAATTCAACTCAATAAGGAGTAATCTGAACCAAGGACAAAAATAGGCACATCAACTCTAAAGTGCGGACCATAGAGACAAGTGAAAAGTTCGGTCCACACATGAAGTGTGTGGCCATAGAACCTGGGCAAGAGCAAAGGTTTAGAGAACATGCATTCAAGATTCACCAGAAGTTCAAACCGCACAATTATTGTGCGGCCGCATAAGACCAGTTACGTGGCCGTAGTCATACTTGTGCAGTCCGCAGAAGAACATTGTGTGGCAACACTTAGAAATGTGCGGACCGCAGAAAGAAAGAGTTGTGGCCGCAGTTCAGAATTATGAAGTCGCAGGTTTCCACTCCTGCCAGCCTGAAGAGAAGTACGGACAGCACTCAGCATTGTGCGGCCGCAAAACCTCTTAAAGGGAAATTTTTTCTGAAAATTACAGCACTATAAATATAAGAGTTTCACTTTTTTAGATTAACCTTTCAATCTTTTGACATCAACGACCATTTTACTTTGTTCCTTTTAGTAGTTTTGCTATTTTGAACTTTTTGAATATTACTTTTATCATATTAATAATTAATATGAGTTTAATTATCACTTCTTCTTTTTCTTCTAATTTAAGCATGAGTAGCTAGATTTTCACTAGGGTTGTGACCCAACCCTAGTGTGTAAACCTGATGGGTGTTTGATTTATTGATTGTTTGTGGTTGGGTGTTGATTATCTAGCCTTGTTCTTACTTTTATTTGAAGAATTAATGGTTGAAATATTATTTCATGCCTATTTAACTTGGTCTCTACCTAAAAAGAGAGACATAGTATAGGAAAACATGGCTAGCAAGAAATTGGGTCAATCGAGAGATTGATAAGCCCAATTAAAGGATTGAACCTAGGCATAGTAAAATCCGTCTTGAGCTTATTATCAACTGCTTTATTCAATACCCATTTGGACTTAAGAAAGCCAAATTAGGAAAAATCACTCTCTGACCGAGAGGTATTGAGTCAGTACTGGAGTTTTTATACCTATAATACACCCCGGCCAATAAAACAAACTTTAAGGATTACACCCCATTAAGCAAACACCTAAGCGAAGGTCATAGCACTAGGCCTTTTTATCAATTGAAAAACAACCAAAAATAATTTCCTAGTTACTTTCTTTAAAATGAAATTGTAGTTTAACTTAGATTTGGAAAGGAAACCTAATATGCCGGAAGTGAAAATTAAGATATACAAATCCACACACTAAGATATATACTACTAGCACCCATTCACGTTTCTCCTAGTGGAATTTGACCCCGACTCAGATGGATATTTTTAATTCATCGACCATGTTCATATCCTCAAATATAGGAGTAAAATTGGAGAAGACCAATTTGTGGCGCTGTTATCGGAAAGCTAAAAACCGATTTAGCTATACATTTGGTTTTGTGTGTGAATTGTCTTCTTTTGCTTCCTTGTTACTGATTTGCATAAATCAGTTATAGGTACTATATGGCAAACAACAATGATCAACTCGGAAATATGCCTTTGGGGTATGTGGACGTTGAAATTGACAAAGTTAAAGAGGTTCCTCTTGAAAGTCAAGAAAATAGAAGAGCCCAGGCGCCTCAAGACAACATCCCAGTTCCACCCCCACCTCCACCAAGAACAAATCCACACCGGGTGTTGCCGAATTAAGGGTATGCAAGTGGCATTTTTCTGCCCCCCCCCCCCCCCCCCCCCCCCCCCCAATTAGGGCGGGCAACTTTCAAATCACGAATGTAATGCTCACATTGTTAGAGCAACGGGGATTATTCACCGGGAATTTGATTCAAAATGCATACAAACAGCTGAAGGAGTTTGTAGACACTTATTGGAGGAGTAAACAGACAAACGTCTCTGAGGATACTTTAAGGAGGAGGCTATTTCCTTTCTCTCTATGGCGGAAAGCCTTCAATTGGCTGAAAGATTTCCAAATCATTACATCCATACATGGGATGAATTAGTGAAGAAATTTATTTCTAAGTTCTTTCTCCCAGGGATATGGCTATTTTTGGAGACGAGATGATTCTAGCATTCAAACAAGAGCCCAATTAGCCTTTAAATGAAATATGGGAGAGGTACCGAACTATGGTCAAAGAGTTCCCAAATAATGACATGACGGAGGATATGATCCAACAAACTTTATGTGGGAGGATCAATATTACCAATCAATGCGTGGTTAATCAAATTGTCGGTGGAAACTTCATCACAACACCGTATGCGAAAACTTGTGAGATTTGAGATGAAATGGTGGATACTTCATCGGCATAGAAAAGTAGAGAAAATGTTCCTCAAGGTGATCCAAACGTGATTCACCTACATAAATAATTGCATGACCATGGGAAACCCATTGCCGAGTTAACCACCACAATGAATCAATTAGCCAAAGCTCAACTTTAACAAATGCAAAATCACAAGCAAGTCAATGCCATGGATGGAGTTAGTAGAATGGTGAACAAAACAAGGCCCAAAGGTCCACAAGTGCAAAACCGAGTGGAGAATTATTTGCAAGAAAATAGCAGGTTTGATCAAGATGAATCTTACAATGAACAAGAGGAGTAAGTGCAATATGTGAACAACTTTCAAGGGCAAAGAAACAACTCTCAAGGCCCGAATAAACGAAAATGGTGACCTCAAGGTAATTAATTGAATTGGAATTCTAACAACCAAGGTAATTGGAATGGTGGCAAAATTCAAGGGAATTGGAATTCTAACAACCAAGGTAATTGGAATGGTGGAAACAATCAAGGGAATTGGAATAGAAACAACAATAAGGAAATTTGAGTGGTGTAAATAAGCAAGGCAATTGGAGTGGAAATAATCAAGGATATTGGGGTGGTAGCAACCAAGGGGGGATGTTACAATAATCAAGGCAATCAGGGGTTGGGTTTTCAAAGGCCCTCGATATATCAACAACCGAGCAATCTGCTTCCTTACCCTTCCCATGGTCCAACTTCTTCCGACAATAATAGGGACGAATTGAGAATATGTTTAAGCAAATGATGGAGAAGAATTTCGACTCCGATGCTCAACTTACCTCTCACAATACATCTATCCAAAACATGGAAGTCCAAATAGGGAAAATATCTCAGGCCCTAAACACTCGTCCTAAAGGGGAACTATCAAGTGACACGGTGGTGAATCCAAAGGGTGGAAACATTCCATGGCCATTACCACAAGGAGTGGAAAAGGTGGGGATGTACCCACCTCGAATCAAAGGAAACTTTTGGATGATGAGCAAGTGGTTCAAGAAAATGAGACCCTGGACAATGTGGTGAAAGCAAATGAGGAAGTGCGGATTGATATTTATGACAATATGGAGGAAGCTCAAGTGGAATTGAACCCATCTAGGGATAACATCGTTGACATACTAGAATCAGTAATGCAAAAGGCTAAGGAACCAATGCCTATGAATACTCCTCCATATCCTCAAAGGATTGCTAAGCAAAATGGCGAGAATCTACTCTAAAAGTTCATTGACATGATGAAAATCCTATCTACCAATTTTCCATTGGTTGAAGCCTTATAGAAAATGCTCGGTTATGCAAAGTTTATGAAGGATTTAGTGACAAAGAAGCGATCGATGAATTTTGAAACTATAAAAATGACATGACCCGAACCGAAGGGCCGCGAAGGCCACCGGACGTCTTACCCAACCGAGTACCAACGTATCAAATCTTTCTTATCGTACTATCATTGGTAACTGGACCAACATGGCCACAACTTATAATGTATAACTATAAGTGGGAAATCACTGTATCAATTAACCATATTTCTTAAAACATGAATACATATGGGCCGTCAAGGCCTCTGACATACTGTACAAAATGAACCTTTGTCTTCAAAGCCTCTAAGAGTATTAGACGTCAAATGGGATAGGTTACCAGCCTACCCCTAAATCTGTAGCAAAATCCTGATACGATGACTCATAGACTCGGCTGCACTCCGAATGAGGTGCAGTCTTACTGATCCTTCATTGAATGCTAACCTCGTCTACTATGAGGGCTCGTCAACTGATTGTCTATACTTTCAGGAATGAAATGCAGCATTCCTAGGCAAAAGGGACGTCAGTACGAGATAATTTATCGAGTATGTAAGGAAATAAAATAACTAAAAGCTGAAAATGAACTGATAATATAATAACTGAAAGTAATTGGGAGTCAAAGATAATCTGAAGATATGCTTACCTACTGATACTGACTCAACTCTCTCAATATAGTAAGTAAAATAGATGTTCGGCCTTATAGGGCTCGGTATATATAATTGCTCTGCCGTAGTAGGCTCACTCATAGGAGCTTAGCCATACTAGGCTTTGTATCTTGGCCAACTAGGCTCGTTCAGAGGTGCTCGGCCACAGTAGGCTCGATATATAACTTACCATCTGATCTGAGGTTGCCCAATAGGGGCCTGCACACCGATTATAGCTCGATGGTGGTGAAACTACTGTAATATATATATATATATGTAAAGAGAGAGAGAGAGAGAGAGAGAGAGAGACAGAGAGAACCTCTTCTCTCTTGACTGGATACTGTAACTTATGAGACTAAGATAACGTATATAAATTTGGGAATATGAACTTCTCTTTATGCCTCGTTATCAAACACATGTAATTGCGAGATCATGCCATATTGAGTGAAGGACTTAGCCTTAACATACCTGACCAATTCTATTGAAAATCCCTCTAACACACGTCAATTGCGACACTACGTAACTGCGGATTGAAGTAGGAAAAAATACGTATGATATTCTTGAGAAAGATTGTACCGTGCCCTCTTAGAAGTGCAAATCCCGTTGCTATTACGCCTCTCCATTTTGTTGTGAATCTCGTTTCTAACACATTTTGTTTGAACCCCGTTGCTAACACATGTCTTGGAGATTTTGATGTACGCATCTATATTTTGTGTGAATAAAAGTTATTTTACGTCTTGGTGGTGTGGGACCCACCTTGTTAGACGTGGTGTCACATAACCCTTTTAATTGTGCCACCTTTCTTTGTGAGTTAAGACTCATCATCAAAGTCTCTTTGGGCTGCTACGTTAGGGACCTTTAAGTTTTATCCACAATTTCTTAATTACATTACTAATCTTCCATAAAGAAACCACAATTAACCATATATCCTACATAAATGAGAATTATCTCAAATTACTTAAAATACTACTCACTTTTAAAACACTTCATACCTCTAACTATCATGGTAATGTGGTACCTTGTATTGTACTAGTCCATAAATATCGGGCATTATAGTGTAACAACCCGACCGGTCGTTCCGTAATATTTACCCCACTTCCCCTATTTCTGCATTTGTTAAGTATCTATATCTTCTTTTTGATGTGTTGGATCAGTTGGTTTGGGTCCGGAGTAGTTATGGTGAGAGTTTAGGCATTTAGCCTTTTAAAGTAGCCTAATAGTTGAGAAAGTCAACTGAGAGTTGATCAATTGGTAAATGACCTCGGAATGCTGAATTTATGGCTCGGATAAGGTGATTTGGGACTTAGAAGAGTGTTCGTGATCTCCGGTGAAGAATTAAGCTTGAATTGGCGGAAGATAGTTTTTGGCAATTTCCGGTTGGCAGTGGAAAATAGAATATCGAGGTCGGAATGGAATTCCGGAAGTTGGAAGGGTTTTGTAATGTCATTTTGGAAATGTCTGCAAAATTTCAGGTTAATCGGAAGTGTTTTGGTTGGTTTCGGCGTAGTTGGCGAATTTAGATGTTTCAAAATTTTTAGGCTTGAATTTGATATAAATTTAGTCTTTTCGTGTTGTTTTGGTATTTCGAGGGCTCGACTAAGTTTGGATGATGTTATGGGATATGTTGGTATGTTTGGTTGAGGTCCCGAGGGCCGCGGCTGTGTTTCGGGTGGTTAACGGACCAACTCTTGGCTTGAAAACTTGGCAGATTTTTCCTGGTGTGATGTTCTGGTTTCCTTCTACGCGATCGAGGGAGGATGTTTGCAATCGAGTAGAGTAAAAGAGTGGGGCAGGCATTTTTTTCTACGCGATCGCGTGGTTAGGGTTGCGATCGCATAGGTTGGTCAGGAAAGGCAGTGCGAACGCGTGGGTATTTCTGCGATCGCATAGACTATTCTGAGGCGCGTGTGTGGGGTGGAGAATTTTTCTATGCGATCGCGTGTTTTGGTCTGCGATCGCATTGGTTGGCTGGTCTGTGCATCGCGATCGCATGCCAAGGGTCGCGATCGCACTGAAGAAAAGTTTATGGCTGGGCAGAATGTTTTAAAAGGCCATATGTGCGAGAATAACTCATTATTCCACCATTGTTGGAGAGTTGGGAGCACTTTTTAGAGGATTGAAGAGGAAATTTAAGGGGATCACTTGAAGGTGAGGTTTTAAACTTCATAACTAATTTATATGTCGTTTTCCAAGTAATTATACCATAGAATTTGCTGGAATTAAACCCAAATTTGGGAAGAAGGGTGCATGGAAAATTGGGACTTATTTTGAGGTTTTGGAATGACAATTGTGGTCCGGTTTTGGTGTTGTTGGAATGTATAGAATCGTGGGAGTACGAGATTTCTAATGATGTAAAAATTATTGATTTCCGAGATGTGGGCCCGGGACTCGGGTTTAGCCGAATTTCGAGATTTTTGATTAAATTGATAATTTTCGATTGGGTTGTGTTCCTTGAGTATATATTAATGATGTTGAACTAGTTTTGGCTAGACTCGGAGCAATCGGGAGCCAATTTGAGGGGAAAAGGCATAGCGGACTAGTGTCGCGGCCCGGTAGAGGTAAGTACTAGTCTTAAATCTTGTCCTTAGGGTATGGAACCCCGAACTGCATTATTTTCTCACTGAATTTGGAATGGTGCACATGTCGGATGACGAATATGTGGCGCATACTTATTTTGGGTTGGACTAGGTCCTCTCCGCGGCAACTAATGAGTTTCATATTTACTTAAAATCTTATGTTAAATTATATTCTAAAGATTTGTGAAATATTTGGGTTGTAAGCCGTGTTTGGGGCCTCGTGCCGATCTGTTTAGACCCATTTGAGGGCATTTTACTGTTGTTTTCCTCACTACCTGTTGATGATTTTACTCAGCATCATTATGCATACTGTTTTATTTGAAACTCAGCCTGATTTACACTACATGAGCATTAAAATGATATTTTCGGGTCGAGTACCCCGTTCTATTACTTCGCCCGAGGGGCTTTTCGAGTGGTTCCACCTAGTGTGGCCGAGGGCCAAGAGTTATGGTGAGGTGCTGAGTGATATTAGCACTTGGGCTGAAGGAGTCCCTCCGGAGTCTGTACACACCCCCAGTGAGCGCACCGAATGCGAGTGATTGAGAGGCATGAGTGGAGGTGAGGTGCTGAGTGATTGTGCGGTGCTGAGGGATTAGGACGCATGCCTGAGGGGCTGATTATGAAACATGATTTTTC
The DNA here is from genome assembly GCA_005239525.1 of Nicotiana knightiana. Classification (NCBI taxonomy): domain Eukaryota; kingdom Viridiplantae; phylum Streptophyta; class Magnoliopsida; order Solanales; family Solanaceae; genus Nicotiana; species Nicotiana knightiana. The sequence continues at coordinate 36,832 of ML385145.1, read as the reverse complement.
CCGAGGGGCTACTTATGATTTTGCTACATTCATTTGTATACCAAATCCTTGTTTTAAAGTTGTTAAAAATGTGCATTATTTTAAGGACTTTTGTGAAGTTGATTTCTAAGGCATGATGATTTCGTATATGTATGTATACTACTGGAAAGTAAGGTTGTGTATATTGCGACTTGATGACATTGATTTTTATGTGATTCCTTGCTACTTAGACTTGATTTATTTCCATAACTACTGAGTTGGCGTACTCACATTACTCCCTACACCTCTGTGCGCAGATTCAGAAGCAGATATCGAGCGTTAGCTTTTATATATATATCGCAGCGGAGCCGGATCGTGGGAATATAGAGGTGGTTGTTCAGCGTTCGCAACATCTCTGCTTTCCCTTCTTGTTGTATTTAGCTTTGATTCGGAGTTTTGTATTATAATACTTTATTTTGGCTTATTTCACTAGATGCTCATGACATATTGGCTCCGGGTTTTGGGGATGGTAGTACTGTATATAAAATTTGCGTATTATATTAAGAACTTTTTGTATATTGTTATGAATTGCTTGAAACTTAAATGTGATTTTCAAAAGGAAATGTGAACACGAGGTAGTCGGCTAGCCTAGTTCCACGATAGGCGCCATCACGGCAGGTTGGGATTTGGGGTCGTGACAGTTTGGTATCAGAGCCCTAGGTTACATAGGACTCGACGGTTATGAGCAGGTTTAGTAGAGTCTTGTGGATCGGTACAGAGATGTTTGTACTTATCTTCGAGAGGCTGCCGAACTTTTAGGAAACATTCTATCTTTCTTGAACACTTTCGTGCTGGTCTATTGATTCTTGAAATCTGAACTTATGTTGTTCATTCTCTCACAGATGGTGAGGACACGCCATACCGATCAGAGTGACCAATCACCGGCTACACCAGCGAGAGGTCGAGGTCGTAGTCGAGGCCGTGGTAGAAGTAGGGGGCCAACACGTGGAGCAGTCAGGGCAGTACCTCAGGATCTCTCTATTGATCATGATTAGGTTCCCGGCGATGGTGTCCCAGCGGGACAGGCTCATGCACTAGCGTATGCATTTTGAGGAGCTGCGCCAGGCAGAGTTATCAGTTACTCAGTACGAGATGAGATTTTCCGAGTTGCCTAGGCATGCTTCTGAGATTATCCCTACTGATAGGGAGAGGGTGAGGAGGTTCATAGATGGTCTTTACTATCAGCTTCGGTTTTTTATGACTCTCGAGAGAGTATCGGGTGCTTCATTCGAGCAGGTTGTTGACATAGCTTGAGATATTGAGTCTGTTCACCGCCAGGAGCGGGAGGGTTTCAGCAGGGTAGGGGCCCCCTTCATGGGACAGTTTCAGCAGGGTAGGGGCCGTCCATTGAGGCCTCATGAGTCAGGTCGCCCAGCTTATAGTGGTGCATCTTCGGGGCAGGGTCTATGTGGTTCTCAGTCAGGCCATACTTCATTTGGTGCCCTCCCAGCTCAGGGTTCAGCTCGAACACCTCCAGTTTAGGGTTCATCTATTCAGGAGTTTTCTAGTGGCCGTGAAAGTGCTAGGGGGTTCTATCAGACCCCGCCTCCAGCTCCAGGTAGTTATTTTGAGTGCAGAGAGTTCTGGCACGGGTGGAGGTAGTGTCCCCGCTGTTCCGGTGGATTTTCTCAGCAGAGGTGCCAGCCCTCGACTTCAGCTCCAATCACTTCACCACCCGCCCGGGCAGCCAGGGTTAGTGGTCAGTTAGCCAGAGGCCGCCCTAGAAGGGGAGGTCCAACATGGGGAGGTCAAGCTCGTATGTATGCATTTCCACCCAGGCCAGATGCTATGGTCTTAGATGCCATGATTGCAGGTATTGTTTCAGTCTGTTGCCGTGATGCCTAGGATTTATTTAACCCTGGTTCCACAAATTCCTATGTTTCTTTATATTTTTCCGTTTTTCTGGATGCACCCCGTGAGTCTCTGGTCACCTCTGTTCATCTGTCGACTCCGGTGGGCGATGTTGTTGTTGTGGACCGCGTGTATCGGTAATGCATGATATCTATTGGGGGTTTGGAGACCCTAGTGGACCTACTATTACTCAGTATGGTCGATTTTGACATGATATTGGGCATGGATTGGTTATCTCCGTGCCATGCTGTTCTTGATTGCCACGCTAAGACCGTGACCTTAGATATGCTAAGGTGTCCAAGGGTTGAGTGGAGAGGTTCTTCCGAGTATATGCCTAGCAGGGTGATTTCTTACTTGAAGGCTCGACGCATTGTTAAAAAGGGGTATTTATCTTATTTGACCTTTGTGAGGCATGTCGGTGGTGAGACTCCCGCTATTGATTAAGTTCCTGTGGTCCATGATTTTTCGGATATGTTTCCTGTAGACCTCCCAAGTATGCCACCCGACAGGGATATTGATTTATGTATTGACCTGGTGCGAGGCACTCAGCCTATTTCTATTCCACCATATCGTATGGCGCCAACAGAGCTAAAGGAATTAAACTAGCAGCTTCAGGATCTCCTGGATAAGGGGTTCATTCTGCCTAGTGTGTCACCTTGGGGTGCACCGGTGTTGTTCGTTAAGAAAAATGATGGGTCCATGCGTATGTGTATTGATTATCGGCAGTTGAATAAGGTTACGGTGAAGAACCGGTATCCCTTGCCCCATATTGATGATTTGTTTGACCAGCTTCAGGGAGCCAGAGTATTTTCCAAGATTGATTTGAGATCTGGGTACCATTAGTTCAGGATTCGGGATTCTGATATCCCGAAGACTGCTTTCAGGACCAGGTATGGTCATTATGAGTTCTTGGTTATGTCGAAGGACTGACCAATTCCCCAGCCGCGTTCATGCAATTGATGAACAGCGTGTTTCAGCCTTATCTTTATTCCTTCGTCATTATGTTTATTGATGACATCCTGGTTTATTCTCGTAGCCAGGAAGAACATGCTCAGCAATTGAGAGTTGTGTTACAGAGATTGAGGGAGGAGAAGCTTTATGCAAAATTCTCCAAGTGTCAGTTCTGGCTGGGATCGGTAGATTTTTTGAGACACGTGGTGTCCAATGAGGGGATTCAGGTTGATCCAAAGAAGATAGAGGTGGTGCAGAGTTGGCCCAGACTGTCCTCAGCTACAGAGATTAGGAGTTTTCTTTGTTTGGCAGGATATTACTGTCGCTTTGTGGAGGGATTTTCTTTGATAGCTTCGCCTTTGAACAGATTGACCATGAAGGGTGCTCTATTCATATGGTCTAATGAGTGTGAGGAGAGTTTTCAGAAGCTCAAATCAGCATTGACTACAGCTCCAGTACTAGTTTCTCCTGCTGGTTCGGGTTCTTACACAGTTTATTGTGATGCTTCCAGAGTTGGCTTGGGAGCAGTATTGATGCAGGACGGTAGGGTGATTGCCTACGCGTCCATGCGGTTGAAGGTGCACGAGAAGAATTATCCAGTGCACGATCTTGAGTTAGCTGCCATTGTTCATGCCTTGAAGACTTGGCGGCATTATCTATATGGAGTGCAGTGTGAGATTTTCACTGATCATCGCAATTTGCAGTATCTGCTGAGGTAGAAGGACTTGAATTTGCGTCAGAGGAGATAGTTAGAGCTCCTCAAGGATTATGACCTCACTATATTATATCATCCGGGGAAGGCCAATGTAGTGGCCGATGCCTTGAGTCGCAAAGCAGAGAGTTTGGCGAGTTTAGCTTACCTTCCAGTAGCAGAGCGGCCATTAGCTCTTGATGTTCAGGCCTTAGCAGGTGATTTGGTGAGATTTGATTTATCAGAACCCCCGCGGGTGTTGGCTTGTGCAGCCTCCAGGTCTTCTCTTTACGATCATATTAGAGCATGCCAGTATGATGATCCACATTTGCTTGTTCTTCAGGATAGGGTACGTTGTGGTGATGTTAGAGATATGGTTATTGGTGATGATGGGGTCATGCGGATGGAGGACCGAATTTGTGTGCCCAATGTAGATGGACTTCGAGATTTGATTATAGCAGAGGCTCATAGTTCGCGGTATTCCATCCATCCGGGTGCCGCAAAGATGCATCAGGATTTGAGGCAGCATTATTGGTGGAGGAAAATGAAGAAGGATGTTGTGGAGTTTGTGGCTGGGTGTCTCAACTGTTAGTAGTTCAAGTATGAGCACCAGAGACTGGGTGGATTGCTTCAGAGGTTTGATATTCCGGAGTGGAGGTGGGAGCGGATAGCCATGGACTTCGTAGTTGGACTCCCACGGAATTCGAGGAGGTTTGATGCTATATGGGTTATTGTGGATTGGTTGACCAAGTCCGCGCACTTCATTCATGTTGGTACTACGTATTCATCATAGAGGTTAGCTGAGATTTATATCAGGGAGATTGTCCGTTTGCATGGGGTTCCAGTTTCTATCATTTCTGACAGAGGCACTTAGTTCACGTCCCAGTTTTGGAGAGCCGTGTAGAGAGAGTTGGGTACTCATATGGAGTTGAGCACAGCGTTTCATCCTCAGACCGACGGGCAGTCGGAGCGTACCATTCAGATTTTGGAGGACATGTTGCGTGCTTGTGTGATTGACTTTGGTGGTTCATGGGATCAGTTTCTACCACTAGCGGAGTTTGCGTATAATAACAGCTACTAGTCGAGTATTCAGATGGCTCTGTATGAGGCCTTGTATGGTAGGAGGTGTAGATCTCCGGTTGGTTGGTTTGAGCCGGGCGAGGCTAGGCTATTGGGCACAGACTTGGTTTAGGATGCTTTCAGTAAGGTAAAGTTGATTCAGGAGCGGTTTTGCACGGCGCAGTCTAGGCAGAAGAGTTATGCGGATCGAAGGCCCGAAATGTGTCTTTCATGGTTTGGGATAGGGTGTTGCTGAAGGTATCACCCATGAAGGGTGTTATGAGATTCGGGAAGAGAGAAAATCTTATTCCCAGGTTCATTGGACCATTTGAGGTACTTCAGAGGGTTAGGGAGGTGGCCTATACGCTTGATGTGCCTCCTAGTTTATCGAGTATTCATCCAGTATTCCATGTTTCGATGCTCCGGAAGTATGTTGGTGACCCTTCCCATGTTTTGGACTTCAGCACGGTTCAGCTCGAGGATGATATGTCATATGAGGTAGAGCCAGTGGCTTTTTTGGGTCGTCAGGTCAGGAAGTTGAGGTCTAAGGATATAGCTTCAGTGAAGGTTCAGTGGAGAGGGCAGCCGGTGGAGGATGACACCTGGGAGACCGAGCGGGAGATGCGGGACAAATAACCTCACTTATTCGAGGGTCAAGGTATGTTTCTAGACCCGTTCGAGGAACGTTTGTTTAAGAGGGGGAGGATGTAACCACCCGACCGGTCGTTCCATACGATTTACCCCATTTCCCCTATTGTTTGCATTCATTAAGTATCGCTATCTTGTTTTTAATGTGTTGGATCAGTTGGTTTGGGTCCGGAGTAGTTATGGTGAGCGTTTAGGCATTTAGCCTTTTAAAATAGCCTAATAGTTGAGAAAGTCAACTGAGAGTTGACTTATTGGTAAATGACCCTGGAATGCGATTTTGTGGCTCAGATAGCTTTGTTAGGTGATTTGGGACTTAGGAGTGTATTCATAATATTTTTGTGATGTCCGGTGTAGAATTAGTATTGAATTGGCGGAAGTTAGTTTTTAGCGATTTCCGGTCGGCAGTGGAAAATAGGCTATCGAGGTCGGAATGGAATTCCGGAAGTTGGAGCAGTTTCATAATGTCATTTTGGATATGTCTGCAAAATTTCAGGTTAATCGGAGGTGTTTTGGTTGGTTTCGGCGTAGTTGGCAGATTTAGAAGTTTAAAATTTTTAGGCTTGAATTTGATGTAAATTTGGTGTTTTGGTGTTGTTTTTTGTGTTTCGAGGACTCGACTAAGTTTGAATGATATTATGGGATATGTTGGTATGTTTGGTTGAGGTTCCGAGGGCCTCGGGTGTGTTTCGGGTGGTTAACGGACTAACTCTTCGCTTCAAAACTGAGTAGATTTTTGCTGGTATGATGTTCTGGTTTCCTTCTATGCGATCGCGGGAGGATGTTTGCGATCAGTAGAGTAAAAGAGTGGGGCAGAAATTTTTTTCTACGCGATCGCGTGGTTAGGATTGCGATAGCATAGGTTGGTCAGGAAAGGCAGTGCGATCGCGTGGGAATTTCTGCGATCGCGTAGTGTATTCTGAGGCGCGTGTGTGGGGTGGAGAATTTTCCTATGCGATCGCGTGTATTGTTATGCGATCGCATTGGTTGGCTGGTCTGTTCATCGCGGTCGCGTGCCAAGGGTCATGATCGCACTGAAGAAAAGTTAATGGCTGGGTAGAATATTTTAAAAGGCCATTTGTGCGAGAATAGCTCATTATTCCACCATTGTTGGCGAGTTGGGAGCATTCTTGAGAGGACTGAAGAGGAAATTCAAGGGGATCACTTGAAGGTGAGGTTTTAAACTTCATAATTTGTTTATATGTCGTTTTCCAAGTAATTATACCATAGAATTTGCTGGAATTAAACCCAAATTTGGGAAGAAGGGTGCATGGGAAATTGAGATTTCTATCGAGGTTTTGGAATGGCAATTGTGGTCCGATTTTGGTGTTCTTGGAATGTATAGAATTTTGGTAGGACTAGGTTTCTAATGATGTAAAATTATTGAATTCGGAGATGTGGGCCCGGGGCTCGGGTTTGGCCGAATTTCGAGATTTTTTATTAAATTGATAATTTTCGATTGGGTTGTGTTCCTTGAGTATATATTAATGATGTTGAACTGGTTTTGGATTGATTCGGAGCAATCGGGAGTCAATTTGAGGGGCAAAGGCATAGCGGACTAGTGTCGCGGTCCGGTAGAGGTAAGTAATGGTCTTAAGTCTTGTCCTGAGGGTATGGAACCCCGGACTGCATTATTTGTCACTGAATTTGGAATAGCACACATGTCGGATGACGAATATGTGGCGTGTACTGATTTTTGGATTGGACTAGGTCCTCTTCGCGGCAACTAATGAGTTGCATATTTACTCAAAATATTATGTTAAATTATGTTCTAAAAATTTGTGAAATATTTGGGCTGTAAGCCGTGTTTGGGGCCTCGTGTCGATTTGTTTAGACCCCTTTGAGGGCGTTTTACTGATGTTTTCCTCACTACCTGTTGATGATCTTACTCAACATCATTGTGCATACTGTTTTATTTGAAACTCATCCTGATTTACACTACATGAGCATTAAAATAATGTTTTCTAGTCGAGTAACCCGTTCGATTACTTCGCCCGAGGGGCTTTTCGAGTGGTTCCACCGAGTGTGGCCGAGGGCCAGGAGTGATGGTGAGGTGCTGAGTGATATTAGCGCTTGGGCTGAAGGAGCCCCTCCGGAGTCTGTAGACACCCCCAGTGAGCGCACCGAGTGCGAGTGATTGAGTGATTGGGAGGCATGAGTGGCTATGAGGTGCTGAGTGATTGTGAGGTGCTGAGCGATTGTGAGGCATGCCCGAGGGGCTGATTATGAAACATGTTTTTTCCCGAGGGGCTACTTATGATTTTAATACATTCATTTGCATACCAAATCCTTGTTTTAAATTTGTTAAAAATGTGCATTGCTTTAAGGACTTTTGTGAAGTTGATTTCTAAGGGCATGCCGATTTCGTATATATATATGTATACTACTGGAAAGTAAGGCTGTGTATATTGCGACTTGATGACATTGATTTTTATGTGATTCCTTGCTACAAAGACTTGATTTATTTCCATTACTACTGAGTTGGCGTACTCACATTACTCCCTACACCTCTGTGTGCAGATTCAGGAGCAGATATCGAGCGTTAGCTTTTATATATATATCACAGCGGAGCCGGATCGTGGGGTTATAGAGGTGGTTGTTCAGCGTTCACAATATCTTTGTTTTCCCTTCCTGTTGTATTTAGCTTTGATTCGGAGTTTTTTATCATAATACTTTATTTTGGCTTATTTCACTAGATGCTCATGACATGTTGGCTCCGGGTTTTGGGGATGGCAGTACTGTATATAAAATTTGCCTATTATATTAAGAACTTTCTGTATATTGTTATGAATTGCTTGAAACTTAAATGGGATTTTCAAAACGAAATGTGAACACGCGGTAGTCGGCTAACCTAGTTCCACGATAGGCTCTATCACGGCAGGTTAGGATTTGGGGTCGTGACATATAACTTGGACCGTATTTTATCTCAAAACGTCAAACTTCGACGAAACTCATTTCCTTTTATTTGCTTACCCTCTTACCTTCACGAATTTACTTATCTCTTGTTTGAAAAAGCATAATACTTATAATCCTAAAATAATCTCATTCACAAACTTAGGTCGATTAACTTACGACGAAACTCTAACGTACGAAAATGCGGGATGTAACATCTCATTTCCGAGCTTTCATCAATTTACTTATGGCATACTTTCACGTACGAAAACATGGGGTGTGACAAAAAATGACTCATCAAGTGAGCACAATTGTGCATTCAATGGCTCCCATGTTGGAGGATCCCGGCGCTTTCACCATCCCTTGTACCATTGGGAGTGCCGAGTTTTCAAAAGATCATTGTGATCTTGGGACAAGTATCAATTTGATTCCCTATTAGGTTTTCAAGACTTAGGGATTTGGGACACCAAGACCCACATCTATGAGGTTGCAAATGGATGATCATACCATGAAGAGACCATTGGTGGTGATTCAAGATGTATTAGTTTGTGTTGATAAATTCATTCTTCCGGTGGATTTTGTGATTCTTTATTGTGAAGTGGACTATTAGGTGTTGTTTATTCTTGGTAGACCTTTCCTTGCTACGGGGAAGGCTCTTGTTGATGTGGAAGCCGGTGAACTCACTATCTGAGTGGTTGATGAAAGGGTGGTGTTCCACGTGTGCAAATCTGTGAGGCAAACGAATAGCAATGAAGTGTGTTCGTTCGTGTACTTGGTGATCAATGTCATTATGTATGATACTAGTGACATGTTTAATGTGGGTGACATATTGGAGGCCGTTTTACTTAATTTTGATGACGATGAAATGTATGGCTTCACGGATTGTGCCAATTCTCTGCAAGGGATGGGGTCATAGAATTATGCACCTCGAAAAGTTTCCTTGGTTCTCGGGAATAGGAAATCTCCTCTTACAAAGCCTTCCATTGAAGAACCTCCTATCTTGGAGTTTAAGCCATTGCCCCACGTATCAGGTATGAATTCCTTGACCCTTTCTCTACTTTACCGGTTATTCTTTCATCTTGTTTGACTAACGTGCAGGTTGACTCTACATTGGCGGTGCTCCACAAGAAGAAGAAAGCTATTGGGTGGACTTTGGCGGACATTCGGGGAATAAGACCCGCATTTTGCATGCACAAGATTAATTTGGAGGAAGATGCCAAACACTTCATTGAACAACAAATGAGACTCAATGAAGCAATGTAAGAGGTGGTCAAAAAGGAGATCATAAAGTGGTTGGATGCCAGTGTTTTCTACCTTATTTATGACAGTTCGTGGACTTGTCCGGTGCAATGTGTCCCAAAAAAAGGAGGGCATAATTGTGGTCACCAATGATAAAAATGAGCTGATTCCAACAACAACGATAACCAGATGGAGAGTGTGCCTGGACTATCGGAAGCTAAACAAAGTCACAAGGAAAGAGCATTTCCCACTTCCCTTTCTTGACCAAATGCTTGATCGATTGGCCGACCGGGCGTTCTAGTGCTTTCAAGATAGATATTCGGGATACAACCAAATCTTTATTGCCCTGGAAGATCAATAGATAACAACTTTCACTTGTCCCTATGGTACGTTCGCTTTCAAGAGGATGCCATTTGTCTTATGAAATTCACCGACAACTATTTAACGATGATCTTTATGGATATGGTAAAGGACTACCTTGAAGTCTTCATGGATGACTTTTCGGTAGCTAGGGATTTCTTTGATGACTGCTTGGAAAATTTGGATAAGGTATTGGCAAGGTGTGAAGAAACGAACTTGGTGTTGCGTTGGGAGAATGCCCTTTCATGGTCGATGAGGGTACTATCCTTGGCCACGAGATTTCAAAGAAAGGAATAGAGGTCAACAAGGCGAGAATAGAGGTGAATTCTAAACTTTCACCTCCAACATCCGTGAAGGGCGTGAGAAGTTTCTTGGGTCATGCGGGGTTCTACCGGCGTTTCATAAAGGATTTTTCTAAAATGGTGAACCCCTTTTGCAAACTTTTCGAGGAAGATGCTAAAATTAACTTCAATGATTATTGCATGAGAGAATTTGAATTTCTCCAGTTCAAGTTGACAAATACTCTGTTACACCCCATATTTTCATACATGAAAATACGCAATAAATTAATTAATTAATGAAAGCTCGGAAGTGAGATGTCACGCCCCACATTTTTGTGCGCTGAAGTCTCATCATAAGTTAATCGACGTGACTTGGGGAACGATATTTATTTGAGATTATAAGTATCACGCTATTTCAAACAAGGAGTGAGTAAATTCGTGAAGGTGAGGAGAAGCAAGTCAAAGAAAATGAATTTTTGTCCAAGTTTGGCATGTTGGTATAAAATTCGGACCGAGCTAAAATACCTTGTATTTATGGACTAGTACCATACAAGGTACCACATGACCATGATGGTAAGGTGTATAAGGTATGTTAAAAGAGAGTAGTATTTTAAGAAAGTTGAGATAATTTTTAATTATGGGGGTAATTGGTTAATTACCATGTACGAGGACGTTACCTAATTAATTTGGGATATATTGGATAAGTATTTAACATGTATGAGATGCCATCCCCTCCTTTAATTTAAAATGACTCATAAGTCATTACTAACATGTGGCGTGATATGGGAATATGAGTCACCTTAGACATTCTTTTAAAATCCTTACAATCCAAAATAATAAAAGTTATTCAAAACTTCACAATTCAAACATACATAGAAACCTTACGATCCAAGAAACGCAAGACTTCATCAACTCAAATCACAATGAGGTTTTGCAATTATAACGTAGTACGGTGCAATCTTTCTCAAGAATATCATACAAATTATTCCCTACTCCGATCTCGGCGTTACGTTTTGTCGCAATTAACGTATGTTAAAGGGATTGCCAAGAGAATCAACTCAGGTTTGTTAAGGCTATCCCTTCTTTCTTTTGGCATTGTCTAAAATATACTGAAGAAATGAGAAAATACACAGTTTCTATAAATTACTCTATTCATAGAAATAGTAGGGGTGTCTATATTCTTGATTCCCCATGAGAATTATTATAATTTTCTGTTCATGGGTCTCATAATAATACACAGTCGGAAAGGTTTATCCGGAAGGAATATTGATATTATTACTTTTCATGCATTTCATACATGTGCATTGACCCATGATCAGATGGCGTTATATACGCGTATGTATGTAAATATATGTATATGGGATATGGGAAAAGGTTATGGCGTTATATACGCACCACCACCTGATCAGCTGATATATGATGATGATGTTGCCCATAGTGGCTGAAATATGATTCAAACGGTGTTATATACGCGTATATATGTATGTATATTCAAACAGCATTATATACGC